>BGPR01000293.1:155980-185852 GCA_013235015.1 Araneus ventricosus
TAGGTTACGCTGATGGCTGAGCAAATTCCTGAGGCGCGTTTTCAAACAAGGAGTAGTCTTTCCTAATTCATTTAAACTCTCTATATTACACTTAAAATAGATTACTTTCTATTTTTAGAAATGTTATGTACAAAAATTACAAAAATGACCTCAAGGAGGAAACCTGAACCTTCCAGGAAGGTACTTCCTCGCTTGAACCAAATTGCTTGGAAACAATTAAGTTCCGGGAGCCTGATAAATCTAAGGAGATGAGCCCATATATCTGTAACCTCCATCCAAAAGATTTGAACTCGCAACTTGATGGGAGTATCGAGTCTCCCCTGACATCTGAAGAAAACTGAGTCGCCACCAGCGTAGGTAGTCAAACCGTAACCTCCTGAAAAACGTAGGAACTTTCACCATGAGGTAATTGATTCACCCTCACATTGTGGTGCTAGACACTCTTTTGTCACCCGCAAAAAAAGTCCCCACATGAGATCTCCCCCTCGTTAGCACTTTTTTTCTCTGGGGCAATGTTGTTATCCATCGTCCTTCAAACTGTTACTTTAGGAACTGACTGGACCAAATTCCTATGTGGTACATTACACCAAAGCTTTTAAGAAACCCCGTGGTCTTGTCTGGTCTCAGATAATTATCGTCAGCTTTGCTCGGTCCCTGCTTTTACAGAATCATACCGCACAGATATACATTGTCATTCACACACCATGTCTAATGTTGTACAACCAACGGTAAAATTCAAATCTACCACCGCCACATGAAGAATTATAGCTATATCAGTCACTTTACAGCCCTTAAAGTATTTATTATTTATGACTTTGTTAAGCAATACTTCTGAATAGATAACAATTTAATAAATTTTTGCAAAATAAGAACATAATAGCAATACGCAACTGATTTAATATTGTAACGTCACGGCCGATGGCTGAGCAAATTCGAGGCGTTTTCAAACAAGGAGTAGTCTTTCCGAATTTATTTACAGCTAACTTATATATATACATTTGTAATAGACATTTTCTAGATTAGAATGTTTATGTACAAAAATCAATAAAAATGACCTCGAAGGGAGGAACTGTAACTCTTGGTCGAGTAGTTAAGTAATTTCGCGAACCAACCTGCATTGCGCTGGAAAAAACAATTAAGTTCCGGAGTTCGATGTAAACTCCTACGAGATGAGCCCGAGGACCGGGTCTATCCGTAAATATCAGAACTCGCAATCTCTGATGGGAGTACTGCCGAGTCTCGATTCGAAGGAAAACTTGACGCTCACCAGCGTAGGTGAAGTCCAACTCTCAACTCCTCCCGAAAAACGAAATCCGCCCGTTTATGTACTGATTCGAGTCTCCTCATTAGCCAGGTGACATTCCTTTTTACCACCTGCAAAAAGTCCCACATTTATCTCCCTCGTTAGCACTTTTCCTACAAAGGCAAATGTTATCCATCGTCCTTCAAATCCACGCTTCGTTACTTTGAATTGACCAGCTCCCTTCATGTAGGCGACATTGTCAATCAAAGCTTTTTAAGAACCCCGTGGTCTTGTCTGGTCTCCAGCAATTATCGTCGCGTCTGCGGACGCTTTGGGCGCCTCTGTCCCGCTAAGCTTTGTTAGAACACACCTGCACAGAGAAGCATTGTCATTCCTCAGATGGCCGACACCAGTCGAAGAATGTTGTGTTAAATCTCACCTGCAACCCTAAATCATCGTTTGTTACAGTTCCCCTAAATCATAGTTGTTACTTGGCTACTTTACAGCTCCCCTAAAGCATCGTTATTATTTGGCGACTTTGTTACAATATATTTCGAATAGATAACAATTAATACTAAATTTTTGCAAATACAAGAACATACTAATTTAAATTGTGGGATGCCATCTATATATTTAAAATAATGTGGTAAAAACATTCACAGAGTCTGCCAGCCTCAACTAGTCAACCGATTTGGACAATTTCCTTTTCAGATGAAAGACTATGACGTCTAGATATGTTATCAAGGCTTGTCTGCCCCTCACCACCATCCATTTTCGAAAGAAATCGAAAAAAACTCTTATCCTCTGTAGAATGTCTATGGGGAAAAACCTTGTTGAAATCCCCCCGCCCCAACCACCAAACTGATTTCGATAATTATTTTTCAGATGAAAGATTATAACGTCTAAATATGTCATCAAGGGTCACCTGCCCCGCACCACCCTCCATTTTCGAACGAAATGAAAAACACACTTCTCCTCTGTCCATTGTCTATGGAGACAAATTTTGGTAGAAATCCCCCATCCCAAACCACCAAACCGATTTTGATTTTTTTTCAGATAAATGCTTATGACGTCTAGATATATCATCAAGGCTTTCCTGCCTCACACCACTCACAATTTTCGAAAGGTTTTAACAAAATATTTTTCCACCATATATTCTCTATGGGGGAGAAACCTGTAGAATATTTGCCAGCCGCAACCAACCGACGGATTTCGACAATTTTTATTTCATATGAAAGCTTATGATGTCTAGATATTTTATCAAGTGTCGTCTGCCCCACAACCTTCCATTTTTGAGAGATAATGTAAAATAAACGGAATATATTAACGTAAAAAACGGAGAGTTATTTACAAATAGTAAGGAGTTTCTGAACCTCAAAAAACTGGACTTAATTAGGCAGTTTATTACGTCACTTCTTTAAAATATCTAACTAATCCGGAAGCTTTGCTGTATTTTCGCAAGTTTAAAATTATATTTTTCAGGGGTGTTTATTATGGTCTCCTGCCTCCCTACCAATCAGGTGGGGTGTCAGGAAACGCTTGATGACATATCTAGACGCTATAACCTTTCAAATGAAAAAAATTTCGAAATCCGTCAGGTGGTTGGTCCTGAGGGGATTTCTACAGGGTTTACGCACAGACAACGTACAGAGGAGATGTGGTTTTCGAATTTCGATCGAAAATGGTGGGTGGCGGGTGCAGGCGCCCCTTGATGACATATCTAGACGTCATAACCTTTCAAATGAAAAAGAAATTGTCGAAGTCGATTGAGTGGTTGAGGCTGGCGAACTCGGTGAATGTTTTCAGCAAATTATTAAACATTTCAGAAATCCCGCAGCCCCAATCACAAGACGGATTTCGACAATCTTTAACGTAGCATTACGTTCCACCCATTGGGTCTCAGGAAGGAATTTGATTCACACGCCAAAACGCCGCAGAAAACGTTGTATGGGAGATCTTCTATGTCTCGGTAACTACATATGTTAAAAGCATAATTGATGTCTTATTTTAGAGATAAAGGGTAACAACAGAAGTTCCAAAAAAATAGAAAATCGGAATTGTGGTTCAGCGACTACCGAGTCGCAAAGTTGGGAAAAATACGCATGAATTGGTGAGACGCGATCCTCTATATCTCTGTAACTACATTTGTTGAAAACCAGTAATTTGCAATTAATGGCCAGTAGCGTTGTATACTATCTCGTGTTTACATTCATCCGGGAGTAGATGCATCCCGTTCTTATTCGGCGCACTTATAAAATATTCAGAGACAAGTTTTCTGATCGATGAAGAGTTTCATATAGATAAAGATGTTCCAATTATTGGGGTGACTTTAATGTAGATGTGAAAAGGAATGAGAAGGCGCACGATGTCTTGAAGAAGCATTTTTATTTGAACATGGTGCCAACAAATTATCCTAGTACTCTGGGAAATTCATTTATTGATTCAACTTTTGCAAGAAATATTAGTCAAGAATTATTAAATTATGTATCTTACTTTTCATATCATCGACCGATCTTACACAGAATTGTAACATATCCTCGCACGATTGACAAATTCGAAACAAAAGAATTGACATTGTAACATATTTTATTAAGAAATAAAGCAATTTTTATTGTAAAATTAGTTTCATTTTATTTCGCCAATTTTCCATACATAAGTATTTCAGAGAAACGAAAGAGAATTGAGAGTAACTTCGAGTAACGAAAGAGAATTGAAAATAGCTTCGAGTAACAAAAGAGAATTGAGAGTAACTTCGAGAAATAAAAGAGAATCACGAGTATCAAAGAGAATCCGAGAAACTCCAAGAAAGAAGAGTCACGCGAGTAAAGTAGTCCTACGCCTTTAACATTAGCGGGTGTTTGAAAAATACGGCCTCCCGTCATTTTTTTTCATTTGAAAAGTTATGACATCTAGATATGTCGTCAATGGTCACCGGCCCCCACCATCCCCCGAAATCGAAAAATCATATAGAGAATGTATTTTGGAGAAATGTTCTTTCAATTTCGTTCGGAAATGGCGGGTGGTGGGGGCCAGGCGGCATAATACCAACCTTTACAGGAATAGGGACAATGGAGAAATTTCGAGCGTGCTGATTGGTTATTTAAGCAGCGTCACGTATGATGTCATACACTTATTGTCCACATGCGTCATAGTGGTGTTCAAAGTACATTTAAAGTTTATCCTCTGATGAATACGAATTAACACCTAAGAATAAGATTTCTAATCGAAAGTTACTAACGAAAATACATTTGCTATTTCCAATGAATTTCAATCATTTTATAACAAATTTAGCTCGACCGATTGGCTTGAAATAGTGTGAAACAAAATAAATAGTGGCGCCATCTCTGAGCCAATTATAAAAACTGCTATTTTTAATTAAATATCTAAATTTTTTTTAGATTAAAACGCAGTCTTTTCATTGTAATTTAAATTAAAAGCCATAAATGTTTAATGTGAATATTTTGCAATGTCAATTATTTTATAATTTCTAACTTTTCAATTTTTCAAATTTCTTTCCCATTTCTTTTTAATATTAAAATTTAAGTAATAAAAAAGTAAGTAATTTAATAAGTCTTTTCGTTTTCTGAAAGGGATATCATTAATAAATAAACTGTTTTTCCACTTATCTGCTGATCTGTAAATTTTGTGAATTTTTTTTAGTCTTTTTTCTTTAACTGAAACTTATCATTTACACTCACGTAGTCAGTCTTTCTTTCTCATACATATATAAATATTTATAGTATCTGTATGCATTAGTCTCAAACTACTGCTTATTATTATAATTAGATTCAGCATATGTAAATAAAAATTACCTTACTCTTTCGATTGCTCTGACGTCATATGTGACGTTGCTGAAACAACCAATCAGCACACTCGAAATTTCTCCATGGTCCCTATTCCTGTAAAGGTTGGTATTATGCGGCCAGGCGACCCTTAATGATATATTTAGACATCATAACCTTTCAAATGAAAAATAAAGTAGAAATCGGTGGAGTTGTTGAGGCTGATGGACTCGGTGAAGGTTTTAACTAAATTATTAAACCGTGTACAAATCCCAAAGCCCCAATCATAAGACGGATTTTGACATTTTTTTTTTCATTTGAAAGGTTATGATGTCTAGATATGTCATCAAGGATTGCCTGGCCGCCACCACTACCTTTTCTGAACGAAATTCAAAAAACGTATAGAGAATGAATGATGTAGACATGTTTTTTCGATTTCGTTCGAAAATGGGAGTGGGCAGGTGACCCTTGATGACATATCTAGACGTCATAACCTTTCAATTAAATAAAAATTGTAGAAATTGGTCTTGTGGTTGGGGCTGGGGGAATTGTACACGGTTTACAGATAGACAATATACAGAGGAGATGTGCTTTCTCAGTTTCGTTCAAAAATGGTGGGTGGTGGGGCCAGGCGACCCTTGAAGATATATCTAGACGTCATAGCCTTTCAATTGAAAAAAAACTGTCGAAATTGGTTAAGTGGTTGAGGCTGGTCGACTCGCTGAATGTTTTGTCACCAAACATTTTAAATATATAGATTATAGGCGATTGAAACTGTTTATTTAGAGCAATGTCATTCTGTATTCATGGATGTCAAGACTTTCACGCAGAAATTCGTTAGAAAGTTGTACAAAATATTAATTTTTTTTGTATAGAAGTGCGAGAGTAGTGATAAAAAAAATTATATTCCTGCCGAATATAATACAAAAATGAGAAAAAAAATATTCGTGTATGTTTGAAACGCATTCATTTTTTTCAAAAAAATAAAAATGTGAATTTATTAGTCAAATATGAATACATTTTTAAAAGAAACTGTTGTCTACAAAGAATATGAAATCTAGTAATGTTTCAGTGCTGAGTAAAGGCGTTCTGACCGCGAGCCCGCCCGGAAAGCGGCTAGTGTCTAATAAAAATATCTGAATTTATATTTGCCATTCCATCCCACAATACAAACATGGAGGGAATATTTTCCCTAATGTTAGTTCAATGGCGGACAAAATAAACAGGTTGTCAGTGGAGACAACTGAGGCAATGTTAAAATGACTTGAGCCGAATTTTATAATTATGTGAAAGAAGAAATTAAGGTATTAAAATCTATATATTTCAAATAATTTGGCAAAAACTACAGACAGTTCGTCAGCCCCAACTACTTGACGGATTTCGATAATTTTTATTTCATATGAGAGGTTAAGACAATCAAGGGTCGACTGCACCCCCATTTTCGAACGAAATCGAAAAAATATTTATCCACCATACATTCCCTATTGGAAAACCTTTATACAGTTCACCAGCCACAACCACCCGACGGATTTCGAGAATTTTTATTTCGTACGAAAGCTTATGACGTTTAGATATGTCATCAAAGGTCGTCTGCCGCACAGTCCCCTTAATGTTTGAGTGATAATGCAAAATAAACGGAATATATTAACGGAAATAACGGAGATTTATTTCAAAATATTTCTGTGTTCCTGAGCCTTTAAAACTTTACTGTTTCTGCCAATTTATTACGTCACTTTCAAATAACTAACGAATCAGAATATTCCGCTTTATTTTCGTAAGTTTAAAACGATATTTTTCATTTGTATGAGTTCTGTTGCATTTCTTTCCAATTTAATTTAACTTTAATAGCAGACGATTTTGCTAAGACATATCTTGGACGAGTATTCTGGTTTGTTTACTTATATTAAAAACTTTGACTTTATCTGTTTGCATATTGGACTTCCGCTTTGAAGATCCATTGACTTAGCATTACACCGGAAATACGTATTACAGTCAGGTAAACAAACCAAAAAACTCGTCCATAAATATTTTTATGTTTGTTTTAGTTAATATTTAATTTTAAATCAACAATAAACGATTTTGTTTCCTTTCTAAATTTATTTTTATTAGATTGGCAACAAAAAAATAGTTGTTAAAAAACCTTTACGGAATACAGCGTTGTTAAATGAGAGAAGAGAGAGAGAATGAGAGAGTTGTTTCTGGAATAAACATTTTAATTTTGAGATTTTTTTTCGTTTCCATCAATAATCCCAACTTTTCCATTAAAATGGCGTGTCAAAAATATTGTAAAATGCCTATCGTAGGTGATGGAAACTGTTTATTTAGGACGATATCATTCTGTATCTGTGGATCTGAAGACTTTCATGCCGAAATTCGTGAGAAAGTTATGAAAAACATTACAACTAGATGGAGTTTATTGAAAGATTTTGCAATTTTAAAGAAATCTGTTGTCTACAAAGAATATGTGTGAAATCTACTATGGTTTTATGATATGTTCCACTGATCTTCATGCATTATTTGAAACTGAAAAAAGTAGTGGCTGAGAGCCTCGAAGCAGCGAGGTGGCAGGGGCAGTGTTGAGCAAAGTGGGTGTTGGCCGCGAACACACCTAGATGACAGCAAGGGCGGCTAGTACCTATTTAAATATTTTATTTTTCTTCTATTATAACGGTATGCTGCTTTCTAATCATTCCAAATCAGTTTGGAGGTTTTTTAATTTTACTATATGAGAATGTAATCTACTGGTGGTAAATATTTAGCTTATAGTAAATAGTAAATAGTTGGGTATTCAACAATTATTATAAAATGATAGAATTAGATTCGGTAAGATTATCCCTCAAAAAAGGTGTTATTTTGCGATGTCTTCCAGACTCTATTTTTTAAATTAAAAAAAAATAAGCATCTAAAAATTGTTTTAATTTTCGATAATATATTTTATTCAATAATAACATATTGAAAGGTCTACCCTCCGTTATTTGCATTATTTAAAACTACGCATCAACTTACCGAAAACTCATTTGCATTCTAAATAAAACGAATTGTTATAGTGATAAAGGAAAAGTTATTGGAAAAGGATGAACATATCATAGAATACATTTTTTATCAGCTTTATGCATTAAGTGGATTTAAGGATGAAATTTATCGCGACTAACGGAGAGTTAATCACTAAGAATACAAATGCACTGAAGTTTCATGCATTTTCAAATCTGTAAAACTTACTCATACAATTATATTCATTCCTTTCATATGTAAATGCAGACAATCTTGTTATTATAAAATACCTGCAACATTCATTACTATTGTTGAACTATTCTTGAATAGTATTTAGTTCAACAAGAACTTTATTTTGCTAAAGTTATCTTTCGAATAGAGAAATTTTTAGAATTTGAGCTCATTTGCTGTGCTAGTAGAAGTATTTGAATTCTTGTTTACACGTAGTTGAATATTGTTTCTATTACACTGAATGGGTATTTAGTCTGCAATCTCTAGAAGATTTCCGGTTGCTTTTAACAATACTTTTTATTCAATACATAATAGGTAGAAATATCAGGTTTCATAATCACTATATTTCGGTAAATAGTGTTCTAGAAGAACTTGTGGAGAATATCTAAAATCGATTCTTTTATGAAGAATAATTCCTGGAAGAATTGAAGCTTCAAGAAAGAGTTGCCTTCAGAATAAAGAAGGTGGTTTGCAGTATTTATTTTATTAATTGAGCTTATATGAAAGTATTGGAATTCTTATTAACAAGTGGTTGGAAATTGTTTCTCCATAATACTTCAAATGTTTACTTATCCTCAGACTACAGCGAATTATTATTTGATTCACCGATTTGAAACAACGCACTTCACCATTTGCTCAAAACCATCGTTTGTTTACAACAGCCATTTACAATGAAATAAATGTATTGGAAACTTTCAAAAATGTTTCAATGAAAAATGTTATTACGTGAATAGAAGTAGGATGCAAGGAAAGATCATAGAAATAATTATTTACACTCATGTTTTCTAAAATAAAGACAACAGTTTTATTAAAATTCCATACAAATATTTGAGGGGAAATCTGTCATTAAGTCTGTTTTAATTTTTTGATCGACAAGAATTCATATGCTTTATTTATCAAGCAATTTGATCAAATAATTCTTTCCCAAATTTATGAGACTATATTTTACATTTTTTTTAATATCTTACAAAACAGAAGGTAAATTTCAGTTTAATGATATCTTTAGGCTGCATATGAGGCACATATATTCCCTAAGAACGAATACAGGTACCAGTGGAGAAACAGAGATTATATAACATACGTTTTCTGAATTAACGAATTAATTTAGAAGCCAATATATGAGGGTTCATTCCGAAAATTGCTAGTTATTGAACCATTTGAATTGCGTTCCGTAATACAAATAGTGTTTAATGTTCTACTTTGAAAAACATCTTATTAAATATTTCCAAACAAGTTTTACATAATTTTTTCAGGGCAGCATATTTTTTATATTCTTCATGTTTTTTTCTGAACAAAGATAGCAGATTTCTGGTACTTATTTTCAGAAGCAGTAAGTCAAGTGCGACAAATATGTGCTAAAATAACAAATATGCACCATTTGCATGTAAAATGGGATCATTCGTACATAATCCCTACAAAGACTGCATATTGCGTACTCTGTGAAACAAGGTCGAAATAGAAAAGTTAAAAATGATAGAACCGAATTTCAGAAAAATTTGTTTTTGTTATTTCAAAATGAATTTGGCTATCAGTAATTTTGCTTTATTCAATTTTAAACTTAAAAGGTTGATTAAAACTAAATAAAATATTCCAAACGTTAGATTAAAGAATTTTCTTAGAACAAACTGAGCTAAAAATATACATGAACGGAAATTAAATGCAGAAAATCACAATAAATAAAAACATATTTTAAGCTACAATGACTTTTAACTTTAATAATCAGCACACATTTTAAAGAAAACAAGGAACTTTAATCTTCACATCGGTGATTCTATTTAAGAAATCAAGTCATAAGTTAGCTTCATCAGGAACAATTAATTTATAACCGGCGAAAGAGTCAAAACCCTTTAGCCGTAGCTGTGCTTGTCGTGTTTTACTACAAACGACTAAAAGACTTATCATCATACCACATTAACTTTGGCCAATACCACTGAATTTACCTCTTCCGCGGCATTGATTTTCCTTCCTTCCCATACCTGAAAAAAGAATACCAGTCTCGAAATACTTTCCGTCTCAGTGCTTTGGATTCTGTTTTGGAAAACAGCAGCTGCTTCAATCAGCAGGGAGCTCTCAGATACGATGAAAGAGCCCTTGCTTGGACCATCTGTCTGTGACGCCACTCCAAAACAAAAACAAAGAAAAAGAATACATTAACCTAAATGTCTACAACCCAAGTGTTGACAGTAGCATGCAACTCGATGCATTATGAACAAATATTTAATCAATTTATTAATAGCGAAACAAATTTTACACTGATAGAAGACTGGCTGTCATATCCATCTGTGCATCACATTTTCCCTTTTAGTGTTTCAATATTTGCTTTAGAGATCTAGCTAAATTTGTTGAAACATTAAGAGCTTATAATTGATTAGTTTGGTCAGTAAATAAATACATGCGCAATTCTGGTGTATTTAATACGTTGCAGCAAAGAGAAAGTCTCTAATCTTCTGTAAACATTAATCTGTATTACTTGTGAGTAAAAGACCAACAAATCTACTACGTTAGATTTAACAGCATTGTAAAATGACTTTTTGAGAATTTAACTTTTAATTCTGAGTTTAAACATTTTTTCTGCATTTTCTGATATTTATTATATTTTATGTCGGAACACTAGATGTTCATCTATTATTCCTTAACTGGTATCATTACAGATTGATATTAAGAACGTTTTGGATTTGTTCTATATCCTAAAGCACTTTTCTGAATTCGGTTCATTTACTACTATTATCTTTATTATTAAGGCGTTAAGTTTAATAATTTTATTTTTTGTTTTCTCTGAAATACTTCAACGCGAGCGTTTGGTGGCGGTAAAGTATTTAATATTCATTCATCATAATGGGACAATATTAACACAGCTTCAATTTTACTCCATGAAGACTTTAGCATTCATCATGCAAATGACAATCTCTTCAAATAGTGTGTTGTTCATGCAGTTTTAAATGTTGAATAATATATATCAAACTTCCAACATTTGCGACCTTTTTCTCAAACATTTTATTCTCGCGCAGGGAACATCTACTCAATCTAGTAAATGTAAATATTCAATAAAAAATTGTTTAAAATGATTAGATTTTTCTCTTCTCTGGGGATACATTCTTTCTGAATTTTTTAACATGAACTTATTCCAATATTCCTCAACAAAAATCTCTTCGACAAATAAATATTTTGAGAGGTATGAGGAAAGAATAACAAATAAAACCCGAAATTTGGCCACAAGTGTTTTATTTTTATTTTTTTATTTTTAGTGGAAAAATGTACCTTAAAACAATTAAATCAATTTTTAAAAAATTAAACAAATACATTTTACATCTTGATCTCGCCCTAAGATAACATTGTAAGTTAATCTGTTGGTATCTAAGAAATGCTATTCATTGAAATGTTATTTTAAAAATTAATAAAAACACAATTTATCTACTGAGCCATTAGAAATTTATTTATTTTATGCATAGAAACGAATTTAAAATGGAATACTTTATAATTTAATCAGTTGTTTTAAAAACGATTATTGAGAAAAATGTTATAACACAAGTATTTAACGAATCATGTATTTTTTAAACACATTCCATAGTAATAATTCAATTTCAAGACAAAAATATTTTCGAAAAATATACCCATTTATAATTCAGTTATTAACATTACACATGCTTAAATAAATGCACACTTTCAAAATCTGTGATATTTTACTTCATATTTTTTAAACGACTAAAATTATCCTGTTTTGAAACTAAACTAAAATAACTTTGGGTTGCAAATAAAAACTTGGAAATAACTCTGTTTTAATTTTTAGTACAGTTAAACTTCGATTAACCGTCATTCCCTTAACCGTCAGTATCTATTATCTATCATCGTCTAAAAAAATATCAACCAACAAACAGGCATCTTTAAAATTGTCCACGGATTACTTTTACATCCAAATGTATAAAGTTAGAAGTGACTGTACTGTATGGTGCAGAAGTTACTGTACTGCATGTTGCAGAAGTGACTGTACTGTATGGTACGGAAGTGACTCTACTGTATGGTGCAGAAGTGACTGTACTGTATGGTGCAGAAGTGACTGTACTGTATGGGACGTAAGTGACCAATCGTCGGAGGAATTGACTTTGAAATGGCGCGCCAAACTCATCACTAACGCTATTGTATTATAGCATTATTACAATACATTTATATATATTATTACTCTTCTATTAAAGTTTATATTGATCGTTTTGTAAAATTAAATACAATATACATGTTCATTTTCTGGCCAAGCCAGCAGTGAAATCAGGTTACTTACTGTACATATTTATTCTGTTACCCATCTATTCAGTTATCCGCCACGGTCCTAGATCGTACGGTGATAGTTAATCGAATTTTTAATGTACCCAATAAATTTATTATTCCTCCAAACAACAATGAAAATTAATTGCTCTAGATCATATTCCATTTTGAAAAGGAAAAATCTGTTCTTGTTAGTAAAACCTTTTAAGTTAACAATATGCTCTCAATAGTACTCCAACAAGATAATCTTCTTTTCCAATTCGAATGTGTATTAGTGTGAACAAAATAATTCAGAACGTTTTTCCAAATCACTATACCGCGGAAATATGGTAAGTTAGATTGATATAAACAAGGAGGAAAGCTAATAAAATTAGTGATTTAATAAGTTAAAAGTAAAAAGTAGAAAACTTTGAAAATCTTACGGGATCATTTGAACGACCGCATTTGAAACTAATTTCAGAAATTCATTGTAATATGGTTATAAAATGTATGATAATGCATAAATGCTCAAGATGCACAAGCTTCACACAAATCTACTAAATCTATACACTTTATGTATGGAAGCAGACGTAATAATTTTGTTTGTGTTAGGCATTTATTGATTAGCTATATTGCTAATTGAAGGCTTCCAGATAATAATTATATCATAATTCGATTCATTTAAATTTTCTGAAGTTTAAAAGGAAGAATTATACAATGATGGAAATAATTTTATGAGTATTAGAATGTTTGATGTTTACTTCCGACTTAAAAATGCATCAAGAACGTACGACCGTCTGGAGTTATTAAAGTTTCTGCTGCGAAGAGTGTTGAAACTGTCTAGACGATAATTGTAGCACTTTCGAAAATATTGCAATTGTTTTATCTTCTATAATCTGTTTACAGACGACTATATTACCCGTTTCAAAATCTATGAAATATTTCGAAACAATTTTCAACAATGAATTCTTTGATTAATTCTCAAATTAATGTATATTTTCGCCCTAACTCTATGTTTTCTATTGTAAGATAAACATTCTTCAAACAGAAATCTTATTTCGGATGCAACTACCGTGTTATCTCAATCTTTCAAAACTGCTATATCTAAATTTCTTCACTATCATTTAATATATTTAATCTAATTTTTTATATCATTTATTCATTCTCATCTAGGTTACGTTTGATAAACAACTTTTATAATAAAGTCTGCAGTAACAAATGTTCATCAGTGAATTCCTAAACCTTACTTTGGTTTAAATTTAAGTAAAGAGATATAAATAACATTCCAGTCTACTACAAATTTAATATATTTAATGAAGATTTTCACGAAGTCAGACGATTTACACACAACTATTTACATCACACACATTACATTCATTGACATTAAATTCCTCTCACAAAAAAATTACTTCTTCCATGTTGCTAGGAGTTCGCTGAGGACAAATATGGCGCTGTTATTCCATTTTTATTAATTTTTAAAATATATTTGTCCCAAACTATTTTTAAATTTATTTCTTTATTTAAATTTTTTTTAAAAATTTAATATTAATTAATTAAAGGAATCTTTATGGTTAAAGGATATTTTATTTAATTAATTTATTTTTTAAATTTTTTATAATAATTTTGGAATGAATAATTTTACAAATATATAGATATTGTTTTATTTGATACAAATATCACAGTATCTTACTTTGGTTTAAATTTAAATGAAGTACCATAAATAGCAATCTAGTCTACTACCACAAAGTTTCCAAATAGCTTCATTAACTATTTTCCAGTGAATTTATGTATCTCTTTTCCTCTTCTCCAGAGTTCAAATTTTAATATTACCATATTTTCCGTCAAATATTCAGCTATCTTCCATATCTAGAGCCAATAATCAATATTTAATTGGGGAACAAAAGAATCGGTGATTTCTTTATCTCCTTTATCGGTCATCTCTCTTTAAAAAATATCAAAAATTAGAGCATTTGGCTTGAATATCTTAACAGTGGAAAGAATCATTTTAAGTGCGGAACGAGGTGCATTATCATTATTTTTAGTATTAAAATTTACATTTCATAAAGGGAAATGACAAACAAATATCATCCTTCAAATACAACTTTGAAGCATGCATACAGAGTAGGAGAGACTTAAGTATGAATGAAAAAGGAAATACCATAAAAAGCTCTTCCTTTATTATCTACATTTTCATTTTTTGTCTCTTCTGTGAACGATTTTTTGATAATAATGGATTTCGAAGCGACCGTAATGCATTCTCAGCCAGTAGAAAGTAACGTTTGTAATATTTTCTTCTGTATATTGCGCACTTGAAGAGGGTTGTTACTGATGTTTTTTCAAACCATTTTCTTCAGGAAATCACTACACTCTGAAGTTGTTATGTTTCCAGTAAATATTTTGATCTCTTTCTTGCATTTTCCAACATTTTTTTCCAATAGAAGTAGCTGTAAATTATTCCGGTTCTAAAGTTATTTTAACCATTTTATATAAAGCTGTTTATCATAAATTTGGATCATCAGTGAATATCTAGAATTAACTGAATTTTTCATCCTCTGATAATAAAATAAAATGATAGGGAATGATAAAATAGAGAAACATGCAATTAAAGGATTAATAATACATTAAATGCATTAAAAATACAGAGTTTTTCATACATTCGATGGAAATGTAATATGTGGCAAAGAATTGCACTTGTCAGAGTTGCTTACAATTTTCAGATTAATATTCACAGCGGTTTGGGATTTATATGGTATGATAAAATATTAGTTCTAAATATACTTACTACTTCGGTTACTGATTAAGTTTTAATATACAATCACGACGCTTTTGAGGTAAATAAATTTCTGTCAATGAAAAGGTTGAAAGGGGTTGAGGGCGCTAATGTCATTTAGACTAACTCCTTAATTCTATCTCTTTTTTCTTCTAGCTCCTTTAAAACCGGGCCTTTTTGGAAGAATACGACATGAATTGGACTCTCAAAACTTGGGTGGTCATTTACCCCACCCCCTTCTATAGCCTTCCCTTAAGACGCACGCACGAAAATGGACTGTGTTTGGCAAAGGCAATTGGAGCCCCTACCTCTCTTATCTCCTAAGCGAAATCAGAACCACCCCTCCCCTCAAAAGAAGCCAACCGCCTCAGACCGGCCTTCGTCTATGTTAAGGGGAAGTTTTAGACCTCCCGAGACCGTCTCGCTCCGTGTGAGAGGGTTAAAGCGAATACTGTGAAGATTTGTAGTATTTGGGTATGTTCTAGATGCGCCAAGGCGCGAAGCATTGCCACAGTCAGCCTTTTGGCAGATAGAAAACAATGAAGCTTGAGGATGGAAAGCAGTTGAAATTTCATGGACGGCTGATGCCCTATAGATAACGAAAATAATACTGTTCCGCATTAGAACTGATAACAATTTTTTTTCTGTACACTAAAGCACTTGTTGCATTAAAATTGTCACAACGTGATGTGAATATCCTTTCTTCTTTCAAAAGAGTTGTCAAAAAGACCTAAAAAATTACACCCTAACAAGCTCAACATAATGTTATTCTTTTATATCATTGCTTTTCTAACCTTCATGAAGGCAATTAGTTAGACACTACAATTTTCATGCACGGTGAAGCTCCGTCACATATGGCATAACAAGTGATAAAATAACTACCATCAACGTTTGGTACTGATCCACTACTGATCTGATTTAGCACATGTGAATGGCCTGAGAGATGACCCTATCTAACGCACTGCGAATTTTGATTTGTAGGCCTATCGAAAATCATGGGTATGAGGAGGAACTCTCCAGCCCTTAGCATTACATTACAGTACAAAAACAAATAATAATGAAAACACAATTATACACTGGACAGAACAACATAGAAAACAAAACAAAATGGAAAAAAAAATAAAAATATGTAAAGGGAAAAAAAGAAGAGTCATAAGCAGCCGGAAGTGTGTGTCAGTCTGGGTGGATGCGTGCTCCATGATTATCCTCTACAATGAGATTGTTCTCATCACATATGAAGAGCATTAGGAATCTAAGTCGGGTTCTTGATAAGTTATTCGTGAGAATTTTTTTCAACCACTGTAATTTAATTGACACTGTAGGAGTTTGGAAATGCCAGGAGAGGGCAAACCGACATTTTGTGGCATAGTGTATTGGATCTCCTCTTTCTCCGCACGGGCAGTTGTCATGCGTTCGAAGATTGAAGCGATGAAGGTATGAAGGGAAGGGCCCGTGTCCTGTAACGAACATTAGCTCTTCTCTATTCCATCCTACTGGCTTGTTTGACACCCCAGGCACTATATCGTGTGTACTGTGGCCAATTTCTCGGATATTCCAGTTGTCTTGCCAGAAGCTTAAAGCAGCTGACCTTATCTCAGATTTCAGGTAGAAAAGTGGCTTAGGGAGAAAGAAAGGGTCGCCTTTTGTGATGGCTTCTTTGGCTAATTGGTCTGAGCATTCTTTGGTCAGTCCCTAACAACATTAAAAGATGTGATGTGGTAGTAAATAGCAGGCAATACCATTCTTGTGCTGCTGTTGTCCCATGCCGTATCGACGTAAATCCCCGACTCCTGCAGACTATTGGTAAGTATGTTTAAAAGAAGATAGAGAATAAGATTATAGAGACGATTATGTACTATATTAGACCAACAGTCTCCAATGCGTAATAAAGTATGAACGCAGGTATCTGAACATTACAAAGTGTGCCTATAGCCTCCACAGAGATATAAGCTATTATTAGAAAAACTAGAAATGGTAGCATTGTACTTTTAAAAAATTGGTTTTCTTTTTGGAAACGACTCTGGTTCTCAGCATTTCGGTTTTCAGTAATTTTTAGCCTCATATATTTAATCATAACAAAATAAAAATCGAAAAAAACCATTTGAATAAAATCACATTTATTGAAAATTGAGTTAAACCTAATTGTGAACAACACAAAGAAACCAATTTAAAATAAAATGAATCAAAATTATTCTTTAGTTACCGTACATTCTAATTTTGCTAGCCACCACAGATATTACATTTATTTACATTATTTTATTACCAACACAGCACACCCATAGAATGCAAGGCACCGGGAAAGCTTATTTTGAAATCAATATTGTCTTTTAGCAAATAAAGTATTCTTTTAAGAATTAATTTATATCCGCCGACTGAGACAAAACCCGTATAAGGGTATAAGATATATTTTACTGTAAACGACTGGAAGACTTTTCATCATGCCACATTGGATTTTACCGATACTACTGAATTTACCTCTTCCGGCACATTGATTCTCCTTCGATTCTGTACCTGAAAAGAAGGGAAACAAATTTCGTGATTAGTTTCCGTCTCAATGCTTTGAATTCTGCTTTCGAAAGTAGCAGCTGTTTCAATCGGCGAGGAGTTCTCGAATACGATGCAAGAACCCTTGCTTGGGTCACCTGTCTATAATGTCACTCCAAAATAAAAATAAAGAAAAACCGAGCTTTAACCTAAATGCCTACAAGCTAAGTGTTGACAGTAACTTACAACTCGATATATTATGGAAAAAAAGTTTAGCAATCTTATCAATTTGTGAGTGATTTTTTTCTTTTAATGTTTCAATGTTTGCTTTATAGACCTAACTAAATTTCCTGAAGCGGAAATCTCAAATATATTGTTTAGCAACGGCTTTGGAAACATTCCGCGCTTTTGCGCATGTGCCAGGCGGAGTTATTTTCATCAAAATAGGGGGGAAATGAAGGATGGAAGGGTGATGTTTACATTTTACAGAGCGTGACCTAACAAAGAACTCCGGAAACGCGCTCATATGTCTCATTGCCTGACACCCCTTTCAGGTGTAGAATCGTCCAAAAGTGGTAGTCTCGAAATCCGTTGCTGAACAGCATGATCAGTTAGGAGATTAAACACCTGTGTGATACGACTGGACTTAATGTAACTTAGAAAAAAAGAAATATTTTTCATTTTCATTGAAAACAGATTTTTCTTTGCTTCCTGGTATTTGTCTCATTGATTACAAAAAACTAGATGTAAGTCTGTGACATATTTTTTGGTTTCCCATCAGATTCACTTGAATATTCAATTTTCTGAAACATATTTCATGTGTTCGGTCAAAACAAATTTAAATCACAATTAAAAGGGGCATGGAATGAAATTATAAATCCATTTTCATTGGAATTAGTCACTTTAAAACAATTTGACACCATTTCTGTGACTCCAGTTTTTGTTGTTTACAAGTGATCGGGGGGGGGGAGAGGGAATCTTAAGACTTAAGACTTAGTGATCATTCTGTTCATATTTATATATTTATATATATGTGTGTTTACATTTTAATTAAACGTCGGTTTCTGTTCAGTCAGCGGTATTAATTTTACGTGATACAATGAGCTTCAGTATTTACTGACAGTTTTTTTTTCTCACTAGTATTGGAATATATTTTCAATATAATAAAGCCGTAAAAGATTGCTTTTAAAAATTGATTAAGAAACAGTGATTTTTCTATATTTTAATAATTACCATAACTTCTGTAACATTTTTCAGAATTTTTCATTCATTTGAAATCATTGTTTTCTTATTGTTTTCTGGATAATCTCTTTCTCTGTTTGAACTAAAATATTCCAAATTCAATTCCCATTCCAAAAATTCTCAAATATTATAAAAGCAACACTTATGAAAAAAAGTAAGTGCATATACTTATTTTCGCGCGTTAGAAGTTATACAGGGTGGTATTGGACCCATTTGAAAAATGAATAAAAAAAACTATAATTTTGCAACTTGAGTTTTTTAAAACATAGAACAGTTGAAACAATTTCTTTTCGGATAGTTAACTGACCGTTACGGCGTTTTAAATCTGCTACAGAGGAGATTCCCAACGTAAGTGTAAAAATGGCTACCGTGCAGCAAAGAGCAGGTCTCCGGTTTCACGGAAGCAAATAAATCGCAACAGTTCAAAGACGTTTCCGTTTAGAGTATTGAAATTGTCAGTCTCCAAGTATAGACTCAATCAAGCGCTGGTATGAGCAATTTAAGGCAACAAGAAATGTGCAACATATGAAAGATGCTGGAAGACCATCTGTCTCAGATTAAGCTATTTAGCGAGTGAGGGAGACTTTCTCTCCTTAACCCCAGTAGCACAAAGATATTGTACAATATTGAATAATATCGAACAATATTCCCAATATTGTATAATATTGTACAATATCATATAATATTGTATAATATCGAACAATATTGTACAAAATCGTGCAATATGTTATGCTACCTGGGGATTGCTCATACCAATGCTTAATGGAGTTCTTACACGGAGACAGACAATTTCGATACCCTAGCCGAAAAAAATCTTTGGACTCTTACCATTGATATGCCTTCACTAAACCAAAGACGTGTCTTCTGTTGCACGGCAGCCATTTTGACTTGCGTTAGGAATCTCCCGCTGCAGCTGATTTAGAAAGCCGTAATGGTGCATTATCTATCTAAAAAATGCTTAAACTGTTTCTCATTTTTAAAAACGTAATTGCTATGTTATTGGATTTTTAAAATTAATTTTTGAAATGGGTCCAATAATATATGGCCGCCCTGTACTTCTTTAGACAGCATTGATGAATTCGAATAATTTAATACTTCAGTAGCTGTTTCTATCCGAGATAATGATTCAGGAGTAACTACTTAAACATCTGTATGCATGAACATTGCGTTTGAAGGTTTGTTAGATGACTGGATCTGACAGACAACAGCTTTTATATTTAATAACAAATATAATTGGAAGTTGTAAACTAAAAGTTGTAAATCGCCAATGGCATAATCTGTTTCTCTTTTAAAACCAAGAAATGAAACATAAGTCCGATATTGATCGCATGATTAATTTATCCTATACTTTTTTGTTGTTTCTCATTTTTATCCAGTACAGTTTTTATTATTTCTTATTTATTCAGTTTTTTTTTCTTTTGATAAAGTCGCGTGATTTATTCTGAAAATCGCAAATGCCAGTAACGTAAAATAAATATAACCAATAAACTTCAATTTTGTCTATAAAAAATTCTAATATTTTTGAAGAAAAATTCTTATGAATAAGAAAATTCGCACGTGAGCTCTGAAAGTAGAATAGCAAAATAAACAAGAATATTATTTAGAAAATTTAACAAATGAATATTTTCAGCAATTAAAGAGCAATTATATGCTTTAAAATAAATAAAACTATTTTAAATTAACTTCAAGTAAATGTGCTCTGTATCTATCCCCTGTTTTAAAAACACGCAAGCAATTGACTTATTCCGCGAATAACAAATATTTTCTAGATAATGCTCTTAACCCGAGAGAACACACGCCTGCTTCACGAACATTAGGACGCGCGGGGGTCATAGAAGAACCCTAAACTGAAATTCAACCCTGCGCTGTTAAAAACATTATATTTTAATTGAAAAAATAACACTTTTGACTTTTAGACGTTAATAATACAGCACTTAACAAAAAACAAATCTACTCCATTATTATCCACTAATAAAGCATGGATTTCTAGAGTTTCCGTTTTTTGTGCATCTCTTTCACGTGAAAAGTTTGGTGCGCATTTCTGGATAAATATATTTGTGCACTCTACAATTAACTGTATCATATTCTCGTCGATGAATAACTCCCAAATCTTCACAGGGAATGTCATATCTTTCACTAGTCCTTTTGTTTCAGGTAAGCGCGACACAATATTAGGACAACGAGTACGAATATTCTGCCTAAATTTGGTTTTCCTCCACTGTACGTTATCTTTTGATGAAAACCATTCCTAGTTTGTATTGTATTTTTATTGTTGTTTGACTGACTTCGGCTTTTGTGGATTTTATTGTTTTCTGGACTGGTGAGGGATCTAGGGGTCTGATTTAAAGCCCCTTTTGTAAGAATTTTAATTATAACTTATAATATTTTTTTATTTTACTTACTTCTTTATTTTTTTCTTCTTTTTGCTGGTGTATTGTGTTGAGCTTGTACTTGTGTTTTAGTTATTTGAATACACTCTTGGGGCACCTCTTTTTGAATTTTTTTAATATTGGCTCCAGATCTGGTGATTAAAATCAAACAAAATCGAATTAAATGGTTCTCTTCAAGTGTACTATCGATTGGTGGCGTATTTGGTTGGGTTTTTTCCCTTTCTTTTTTGTGTGTCTTTTGGTTCCCTTAATTTACTTTTGTTATTTCTCCTTTTTTTGAAGTGTTTGTAACGTTCTGTGCTGTGATGTGATGCTTTTTTGTATGTCGTCTCATTTTTACTTTTTGTATTTTTTATGTATTTCTACTGTGTTTCTGATGCTTTTTTGTGAGTTGGGTCATTTTTAATTTTTGTATTTCCTATGTATTTTCCCTGTGTTTGTAATGCTTTTTGTGTGTCGGGTAATTTTGACTTTTCGTATTTCTCATGTATTTCCTCACCGGTCTGATAAGGGCCTTACACCTTTTGGGTAGGCTGGACCGGTGTGGGTTTTAAATTGAAAAAAAAATCCTAGTTATTCACTTCTTCATTTCCAGAATCTCCTTCCTCTTCCGATTCCGTATCATGTTCCCTGAAACTTTCATGGTCTGAAAAATTCTCTTCTAAAGCATCCTCAGGTCCATTTTCTTCATTGTCAAAGTCTGAATCCTCAACAGTTTAAACTTCAGCAAGAAGTTTACGTAAAGGCTCTATTATTTTATCGTATGGAAATTTTGAATAAAAGGTAAATAACTTCAATTCGGAAAGGAAAGCAACAAACTTACGTATTAGCCGCGTGAAATAACTGGTCTGTGGTACAAACCAACACCTTCTAAATGTACAAACGGAGAAACGTGAGGGGTCATTCCATAACACCAGTAACAGATCAAACGTGTATTAGGGAACGAAAAATTCCGGAAATACTTTCTAAATACTCAGAAAGGGCAGAGGGGGTTGACTAACTGAGCTACTGATAAGAAAGGAATGAACAAATGAACAGGTGGCTAGTTTTCTAGGAATCGGAGTTCGCCGAGGGCTTGGGGTCATAAAATGACCCCGCGCGTTCTCTCGGGCTAATTGTAATTATATAATTAAGGAATATAAATTAGGAAATTATTTATTTTATGAATCAAAAGGCATTTAAAATGGAATTTGTACATAATTAGTTGTTTTAAAGACGATTAGTGAAACATATGTTATAATCTAAGCGTTTAGCAAGTCATGCATTTATTCTGCACATTTCACAGTGATAATATACTTTGACTAGTGATATATTTTCGCAAACTATACCCAGTTATAATTCATTTATTAGCATTAAACAGGCTTAAATATATACATATACTTAAAATCTGTGATACTTATCTTAGGTGTGGTTTTTTAATCATCAAAAGTTATATCAGTACGGAGATAAATTAAGTTCGCTTTAAGTTGTTAATTAAAACTCTGAAATGTCTCCTTTTGACATTAATTGCCAATTAATTAATCATTTCTTCAGCAACAATGAAACTGAATTCATCTAGATGATTTTTCAATTTTCAAAGCAAACATCCATTCTTATTAATAAATCCTGTTAGGTTAAAAGCATGCTTTCAACAACAATTAATTAAGATTACATAAGTTTTTCTTTGTTAAGCGTCTGTATTTCTATAAATTTTCAAACCATAAATTTCTTCGCAGGGCTTTGCTATTCCAAATTAAAGATACTTTTATGTTGTTGTCTGAAGCAAATTCGTCATCTTCAAACAACGTGTAAAATTCAATAGGGAATTTAGAAATTAGCAAATATTTTTATTTCGTTACACATTCATGGAGGAGAATATTTGACAGTTTCAAACCCATTGTTTTTCGGAAATGTGTCGTCAAATTTTGTCATAGCGAGTATAGGATTGATTATGCATTCTCTGGAAACATGATTAAATAGAAATCCATTACCTTAATTTTCTTTGGTTTATTCATTCTCTAATATGTCAAAAAGAAAATTTACCCCACGATGTAAAAATATGAGCATATTTTTCATTGCAATTTTTAATATATTTATAGAACAACTCTTAATAATTGTTTTCAAAGAAATATCTTCTGAAAAAGTAAAATCTTCTGAATAAAAACTTTTGTTTTCGATTTTAGCTTATTTACTTTGCATATCAAAAATATTGAATTTCATGTTTACAAGTGGTTGAGCATTATTTTCATTGCACTAAATGATTATTTATTAAGGAAACTGTAGCTGTGTTAAACAAAATGTACAACGTTTTTTCTGATAGCAAAGAGTTTTAAAATGATTCCGAACGATTTCAATCATTTTTACACGAACAGTATAGAACGATTCTTGCAGAAATTCAAGAATCTATTCTTTCTAGAAGACTTATTTCCAAGAAAAATTGCAATTTTAATAAAGAGTTCCTTGAATAAAGAAAGTCGTTTGCAATTTTAGTTTTGTTATGTGTAACTTTGAAAGTATTGAAATTCATCTTTGAAATTGGTTTGTAATTGTTTCTCCACAATGTAAATTTTACTTATTCACAATCGGCTCCGAATCTTAATTCTAGGCGTTTGTTTAAAACAATGCACTTTAATGATTGCAACAAACCTTTTCAAACCTTTTACAGCAACTATTTACAATGAAAGAAATTTATTGCAAATATTCGGAAATATTTCTGTGAAAATCTTTAATTGTCTGAATCTACGAAGGATGCAAGGAAACATTAGAGGAATGCACCAGAATATATTTATAGAATGACAGAAGCAGTTTTATTGAGCTTCTAAACAAGTACTTGAATTTTGTCTCTAAACAGTTTTAGTTTTCCATTCCGAAAGAGCTTTCCTTTTCCGCTCCAAAATATTTTCTTCAAAGAATGTTTTAAGAAATTAAAAGAAACTTTATTTTGTATCTCTGCTTACTATGCCGTTAAAATACTACTTATTTCGTGTTAAAACTTGCATGTAATTCTGTAGACAAAATTAATTCTATTTATGCATCCCGGAAATCCATATTGTGTACTAAATCATGCGATTAATTATTTTATAAATATTTAATATGTGAATTAATTTTCAAAAGCATTTTATTAACAATTGGTTATTTCTCCTTGGCTGTTTTTCGCCAATAGACAAGCAGTTTTGTTTATCAAAGAATTGTTTCATTAAATATTATTATAATATAGAAACAATGCTATTAAACACGTTCATAGCTTCCGAATACATAAATACACGTTGTCATGAACTAAGTTTTAACTGGTACGTTTGTGATTCTTGAGGCAAATGACTCAAAAAACCCCAATATTTTAGCCAGCGTAATTAACACTTAAGCAATTATTTACGGTTAATTTTGTTAAAGACAAGAAGAAATAATATCATTCTTTGCCGACGTGTTGTATTCTAATTTTTAAACTTAGTATTTATTTTTAGTTATTAATTTAGTTCTGGTTTTAACTATTGATGAGTTTTAAAATTTGCTATCTTTATCAATTATGTGTCTACTTTTATTTTCTAACATTAGTCTATTATAAACTCGATATGTGTTTGACTGTTTACAAAAATTGAATCACTTGTTTAAACTGTTTCCCTCTTATTGACTTAACTAAATTACATCCGAGGTTCTTTTGCATGTGTGTGTATTGTCTCTCTTTTAAAGTGACGTATAAGGTTCATTTAGCTATCTCTATTTAAAATAAAAATTATGCTTGGTATGGCTTAAGAAAAGTTCGAAATTTTTTTTCATTACGAACCTGTGGAAGGAAATTATTAAAAATATCTGAATATAAGTAATTGTGTGGACTTCCAAAGTTAAGTCACGGGATTCATAAAATTAACCATTCCGAAAAAAGATATATCTCAAACGATGAGTTATTGTAAATAATTAAATAATATTGGGGGACAAAAATGTTAAAATTTCAAATATGTTGGGAGGAGGTAGCTAGGAAATTTATAATAACATTGAAACAAGGTAGATGCCCAGAAATAAAATTTAAATTATAATATATATTGAACAATTAATTAATTCTGGGTATTAAATTAAATAACAATAATAAGCAATTCTAGCAATACTGATATAATCACCTACCTTTGCTGACCTGAAAACCCTAGCTACTAAATTAAAAGTCAATTCGCATATAGTGATAGTACAATGCTAAAAAATAATTAAACAAAAACAATTTTATTAAAATTTAAATAATTTTTTATTTAACAATTATTAATATTGAAATTAATTACTGCCATAAAAATTTAGATATATGCATAAAAATTGATGCACAGGAATGAACATTTTTCAAACAAAACAAAAAAATAAAAATTGTAGCTACACATTAGCACTGCAGGCCTAAGAATTATATTTTAGAACACAAAGTAAAAAAAAGACAACCTAAATTTGATAGAGATGTAATGATGAACATTATTCATTGCCACATCACAAACACTTCTTGAATTGATGAATATTATTTAAAAAGTGAATTTTCCTTATATTCACTTAACAATGATATTTTGGAGTATACAACTTGCACATTTTCGCATTTTCTTCGGCCATTTTTTTAGACTTGTATCATTCATTCAAAAATCGGAAAAACTGAAGATGGGAAAAAAAACGTTGAGCAGGAATAGACGTTTAAAAGATGATCACGATCTCTGTGATTAAGAGTACACATTATTACGATGAAGAATAAAAATGCTGAAGGTATTACTCATATTGCAGATCTTGTAAAAGGTGATGATCATTTATAACTCTGTAACATTGATGAAAATCAGCGTTCATGCCACCATGTAGCAGAGATCATTTTAAAATGAAGAAGAAAGAAATGCTTTCTTTCACACACAGCACCTTAATTCACAGATTGTTCCGGAATAGTGTTGTAGAAAAAAAACTTCATCTCGTCTTTCAGACCATACATCACTGTGTTTTTTCAAACTGCATCTTTTTAGGAATACCAATGAAGAATAAAAAGAATCTTCAGCTTCAGACTCAGGAATACGAAAAACATTAACGGAAAAATTAAAGCAGAGGCAAGACAAGACAGGATCCCAGGCCCAACCGGCCCTGGGGGCCCGCAGCTGGAACAACACCAACCACTCGCTTACCCCATCACACAAAGAATTTTAAAAAGTAACGGAAAACGATTCCAGATACAGACGCCCAAGACCTCATAGCGCCAAAAACCTACGCGAGCCAAGATGGCGAAGAAATAATCCCGTAGCAAAATTTGAATTTAAAAATTAATAAAGTTGAAACCTTAATGGAAATGACAACAAAAGTTAAGACAAATAATAATTAAATCGAAAACAAAGTAAATAATTAAGTAAAATTTAGAAATTAAATGAAACGGCTAAAATTAACGTTTGAACCTCAAAATTTGCCAAAGTTGCCACAAGAAAAGAAAGAAACTTTAGTGGCGAAGAATTAAACCAATTAAAAACACTGACAAAGCCGAAAAATGATGTCGATGCAATATTTGCCATCTAACAGTTATGATAGCGTGTTCTTCATAATTTCAATAACTGACTACTTGATAGGAATGCTGCTGTAAATCACACAGGCGTTGCGCTGAAATTTCTTTAATTAAACATGATTGTATTTATATAAATTAAGCAGTGATATGAGAGCTAATTTTTATTTTGTGCCATTAATAGCTACATTACGGATAAATAATTATTAATTGGTCATTAAATTAATTTATCTCATAAAAACAATTATTTCCTTGATTATAGTTCGAATGCTAATAGAGAATGAATTATTGGATGTTTCTTTGTTACAATGTATAAAAGAAAAATAATTAGAATATTTTTATTGCGAAATCTCATTACTTTTCGAGCTACGATATCTGTTAATATTTAATTACATCTACGTTTTTCTACAGACATAGATTTTCAGATTTTGCATTAGTGATGCTTTTGGCAAATTGAATCCACAAACCAACTAATCTCTTCGAAAGACATCGCATTTTGCCGAAAGAAATTTTATCCATGAATCAGTGAATCCCTTCGAAAGGAAGTGCTTCTTACCAGTTATATGCAAAGAAGCCCCATCAATTACCATTCTGAAAATAAAATATGGTAATACAACAAATGTATTTTATCATGTTCCAATGTGATGTCATTTTCATTAGATGGTGTTTGGTGCTTACAAAAATGCGTTGGAAATAAATAAACAACCATTATGATTTCAAACTTTTAGTGTATTGGATTGGTTTCCAGCGGGTGTTTAAAGGAAATAGAGAGATACGCATTTATTCATCATTTGTTCAATATGATATTTTCTGGCCTAGTATAAGAGATAAGGGTAGTAATAGTATGAATAGTAGTGTAGATCTTTGTGGATTGCAGAGTTTCTTGCTATTTATTTCAAACAGGAAACATTAAAAAGTCATCTTTAATTACATTTACTAATAAATAAATCTCTTTCAATTCTAATAAAATTAATTAATAATTTCAATTAAAATTCGATTTAAATGGAAATTTTCTTGATTTTTGCTAATTATACTGTTATAATTTCTGATGAATGCCTAAAATTCCTAAACTATTTTCAAAAGATTTTCCAAAAATAAAGTTTTTGTAATGAAATTTTTAATAAAATCTCTTGTGCTTTTTATATAATTTAAGTTAGGGTAATTTGTCTTAATTTTTTAAATTTTCCATATACAACCTTACTTCAATTTCATTCATGCTAGCTACTTTAAATATAAAATGCCATGAAAAATCAGAAAAATCATGGTTGGCTTAGGATTAATCAAATTTTGAATCTTAGCCTAATTAATTATCATTTATTTCAAAGTTATCGAACCTGCCTATTAACTGTGAATTAATGACTACTGCATGTATACGTTTATTATTCTAGGAATATGAATTAGTACTAAAAGTGGACATCCAGGGAAATAGTTTTATTTCTAGCTAGATATTATTATTAGCCTCTACAATAATTATGGATATGTATTTGCGAATTTTGAAAGTAGGCAAAGTATTTTTAAACACTCAAACAGGACTTTTATTAAAACAAAGAAACTCATCGACTTGCAATTTCCCGAGATATTTTCAAAGAGCGTAGTTTAAATTTGTTACTTTTGTACTAGTTTTTTCAAAAAATTATTTCGATGAAGATTTGTTTCATTTTATTCTCGCTTTTCATTGTCTTAAAGAGGAAAATATTAAAGTTGTGTACAAATTTATTCTTTTCTACTGACAAAAAGCAAATTTTCTTTCATTCTAGCAACGCTTCCTTTGAAACGTTTTACGTTTTTTAATTAAATACTTCCTTATTCGCTGCTTTAAACTGAAATTAATACGTAAGCTTATATCTCGCTCTACAAGATTACTCGAAAGTAATCAAATGCAGCTGTAAAATAGAGAAAGATCTTTTCTCAAAAGACTTCATCTCGATTTAATTGTTTCTTACTGTTTTTTACTTAAAATCATGCGAATTTAATTATTCGATGACAGAAACTTCCTTTTCTTCTATTTTTTTTTTTATGATTTTTCTTATTTTACCGATATTCGTTAAAATTTAGAAACTTGCTCAGAAGTCCTGAAAAATCAATTCGTTCTTTATTATAAGGAAAGAAATTAAGCATTTAAAGAAAGGCCTTCTGGCAACAGTATTTTCGAACATAATATTGGAGAATGCTTCATTCGTATCTTGAAAAACGGTGAAATATCAACAAAAAGTAGCCTCGTATATTTCCGAATAATTAAACAGTGTAAAGCAATAAAATTCGGGTAAGGAACGCAACTATATAAATGCATTCTTTTCGTCAAATGCATATTTTACCGAGAATTAAAGGAGTAGAATTTCTAATTGAAAAATAAAACTTTCATTAAATTAATGCTATTTTCAGTGAAACGATAGAAAAGGAAAAAGAAACGCGATAAAACATTCTGTAAATTACTCTAAGTATAACTTGCAATATGACAGGAAAAATATTGTTTGAAGATCTTTTCCTAAAAAGATCAGTTGCGTTTCTTTACTATACATGTTACTTTTTTTACATATATACTTATTTTAGGAATAGGAATATTTAATTAATAGGTCATAATCCATTCACACATATGCATTTGTTCCTAAAAGATTTCATTCCTCTTTGAAGAGTTTGTAGCGAATGTCTTAAATCATTTGCATGTCCTATTAGATTGTCAGCTCTTCACTCCTCAATGCTTTCACTATTTCCACTCATGTAGACCTACATCAGACCTCTTCATCCTAGTTCTTTTTATTTCCTACTAAGAATTTTTTTTTACGTTTTAATATAAGTTTCTTGAATGTATTTAGTCGTAAGTAACGATGTTTTTGCAACACTATTTAAACTTTTACCATTTTAAATGTTTGGCTTAGCGAAGATATTAGTGTGTGTTTTTACTAAGCCGCATCCGAAATCTTTCACACAATTTCGTCCCTTGCTTTTAACGAGTTTGTCTGCCACAATATACAAAGTTATGGCTCTTGAGCAACAAAACTTAAGAAATCGATTCCAGTTATCTTTTACAAAAAACTT
>BGPR01000293.1:205576-237047 GCA_013235015.1 Araneus ventricosus
TATTGTTAAAAATTGCTTATTTCGGAAAGAACTCAGTTTGAATAAAGAATTATCTTCTGAATAAAGAATTTCGTTCGGAATTTCTTTATTAATTTTATTTAATATTTGCTACACATATAAAGATATTATACGTTCATAAGTGGTGAACATTGTTTCCACTAAAATGAATATATATATTTATTTAGAAAAATGCATGCCTTTATTTACACAACTGACAGCCAGTTTTATTTTCAATACAAGAGATGGAAAAACATAATTTTATAAAGACTACACATATTTCAGGATGTTTCTAGAAAGATTCGTGCAGAATTTTAAAAATCGATTCTTTCTAGAAGAATATTGCCTGAGAAGAATTGAAATTTTAATAAAGACTTACCTTTAAAATAAAGAAAGTCGTTTGTAGTTCTCATTTTATTAACTACAGCTATGAAAGTATTGGAATTTGCGTTCACAGTTGGTTAGAAATTGTTCCTCCAGAACATTCCAATTGTTTACTTATTCACGAACTGTAGTGAATTGTTATCGGAATCGTTCGTTTAAAACAATGCACTTCCACAATGGATACAAACATTTTATAAAGAATCGCTTGTTTACAGCAACGATGTACAATGAAAGAAATATTTTGGAAACTTTCGGAAATATTTCTTTGAAAACCTTTAATTGCCTGAATCTGCAAAGAATGGAAGGAAATATTACGGAAACAAGGAATATAAGACCATTTGTTAATAAGAATGAAAGCAACAGATTTGTTGGTTTGCCAAATACTTCAATAAGATATTTGTCTTCATCAGTTTTAATTTTCAATTGACAATAGCTTTTCCGTTTTTCTTAACGAACATTTTCATCAAAAAATACAATGAGACTACATTTCGCATTCCTGTATACGCATTCGTTTAAATAGTGAAAATATCATATTACTATTTGATAAAAATAATCCGTTTTTGTTGTTTTTATATTCCCATATAGTGTGAAGTGAATCTTGCAGAAATATTTTAAGTACCTTTACTTGTAATTTTAACTTATGTTTATTTCTCATTTTTATTTTTATTAGCTAAATATATGGTAAAAAAAATTCACATTTTTATTTTTCTTAAAGTTATTCATATGTTATTAAAAATACATGCATTGTTAAATTATTATTTTCTACTTAAAGTAAAAACTAGAAAGTCTCATCAAGAATTAGAGAAATTTATTGATGGAAAATCGGCAATTAAAGTCCATTAAAAATAGTGGAGAATATCGAAAACTTTTAGTGAAATTTAATTAATGATAAATTTTAATAGAACTGCCCAACGTATTTATCATTCGATAAGTTTTAAAGGTATAGTCTTCATAATTTATTTTCATATAAGAATGTTTCTATAAACAACATAACACTTTCATTAAAATTTTGTTAAATAAATATGTTTGAACTTTTTCACTGTGAAAGTTGATGTAAGAAGTAATTCTTTTTTCCAAGTATTAACAACTTACTATTTCTTTTAAAACAAATCATTTCTATGGTCAAGATTTCAATTTTTATATATAATTATTGCTTGAAAGAAACTGTGCTATAAAGCACGAAATAAAAATTACTAGAGAATTCTTAAATCGTGAAATTCAATTTTTCATTTAAAATTTGGGCAATATTATTCTTTCATGAAGTTCATTCATACAAAGAGACATTTACTTCGATTACAAAATAAAGTTCAATTTCGCCAAAAAAGAGATTTAATTTTGCTATGCATTAACTATGCTATTATATTACTCATGAATGCATAAAATTGAAAAGATATCTTCTTAATATTTTTTAATAAAAATAAATTACAGGAAATTTTTATAGTTACTCTTGTAATTAGACTTGTTTCCATTAATTTTTTCCGAAAACACCTACTTTCGCACCTGAATTTCAGCTCTCCATTACATGTTTTGAAAAATAACTTACTGCGTTTCTCTACAATATTCGAGTGATTTCTTCCGTAAACCTACCATTTAAGTTTCTTCAGCGAGCAATTTAATTTTTAAATATTAAATATTAAGCATATGTTACTTAGGGGCAAAAGAATTTTATAAAAACTTAGTTTGGGCATGGCGCAAAAAAGTTGGAAAACACTAGTTTATACATACCTTCCTTATCGAGTTTTTAATTATAACTTTTGTCTATCTGTCCGTGTGTATCTGAGAACTGTAACTGAAAACTGTATTGATCAAAATATGTTATGACGATCAGGTTTTATTTCATCACCTCGTAATATTTCCTTCAAGTGTTTCTAAAACAATTGAAGAAAGTTACTTATGCCGATGGTTTCAAAAAAAGATTAATTGACTTTATGCCGAACCTGTCTTGTTGTTGAACAATTAATCAATGTTTTTCTTGAGTTAAAGCAGTCTAGAATAAACTCATTCAAAAATTGAGTTGTGTCCCATACATAGATTTAAATTACTTGAAATTTGTACTGCATTTTTCATTTTGAAATCGGCATTAATAGTTTTGGAAATTAGTTTTCTGTTTTAAAAAATAGGAAACAATAATTCCAATTTAATTTATCACAGAGTGATCGCTGATTATTGCCAATAAGATTGTACCCATAACTATGCAGTTAACATTATGCTTAATCTTTTCACGAATAATTGATGATGTGTTCATATTTAATGGCCAATAAATTTCCTACGAATGAAACCTTCAATTTAGCTTCATAAAAAAAAGTTTTAAGTCATTCCAGACTTTAATCCGAAATTCTTCGCATGTTAAAATATCAATCACCAATACATTAAAATGCCAAAAATAGTTAAGAAATTATTACTGAATCAAATTTTTCTCATTTAAAATCTTCCGAAAATTGAGTATTTAATATAAAGAGAAAGGCTATCTTTTCGAAATTTCTTCGCTCATATAACTACCAATAAAAGTTACTTAAGGGTCTTTAAATTGATTCACTCTAAATGTAAATGGTCACATTTTATTTTTTGAAACAAAGACATTGGCAGACGAGACATTCATAGTTTCTAAGCAGAAAATTATTTTATGCTTAATGTTGATTGCGAAATTAAGTTTTATTTGTTCAGTATTTAGCAATGATTAAAAAATTCATTTTAAAATGGATATAATTTTTATTATCATTATTAAGATGTCTCGAGTATTAGTACGAATTTTATTGGCCACTTTCGAAACTAATGACCCAAGCATTCGTTTGAATGTTTTGAGGTATTTAAAATACTAATCAGTTTCAATTTTATTAGCTGCGTTATAAAAATATTTTTAATAAATGCAGATCTATTGATCGTTTAAATAATAACTTGACACAAGATCAAATGGTTTGTAGGCAACTAATTATAAAATCGGCTTCAAAAATCAATTTCAAATTTTATATTAAATAATAGCTGTTTGTTTTATATTCAAATTCAGGTTATCAATCCATATTGATTTGTGACTGGTCATTCAGATTTATATGTTAAACGTTTATTATCTTACTAGTATAAACGTATAGTATCATACTAACAGTACGCGCACGGCATTGCCCGTGTAAACAGGACTTCAACAGAAAGGGGAAAACACACACAATGACACGGAAATGTTTTGAAAACAAAACCAAAACAGAAGTTACACATTATTGATTTTTCTGCTTATTTTTCTTCGCGATAATGACATTTGAACTATAGCTATATATCTGTTGAAATCCTGTTTACACGGGCAACGCCCCTTGCGCGTACTACTAGTATGATAATATACGTTTATACTAGTACGTTAATCAGAAACAATATTAAAAAATTGCAACGTGAAAATCATTATTAGACAGTAAGCAAAATACGCCACACAAAGAAACATGTTAAGACACTGACGAAAATAATAATCGAAGCCATTTAGTTAAAGGTTATGCCCTCTCCAATGCTCTGCTCCGGCAACCAATGAAATTTCAACAATGCATGCTGGGAACGTTTACTTGCTCCGGAGAAAGTCTCGTGGAGGAAGCTCGGTAGAGAAAAAATTCTTTTCACTGAACAAGGAACAATTAAAAAACAAACGGAAAAAGGTATTTTAACTGTTCTTGTTTTAAATTCGACAGAAACGTTCCAGTTATAATCTGAAAAAAATTGAAAATGATAGTGTTATTCGTTGGATTCGAGAATTTTAAGAAATCCGAATCAAAAATTGAAATAAAAGTGACTATTTTTCAGAAATTTCTCAAAATTCCGCAAATTGCGTTAGAAGTTCGAAACAAACTTCATTAGGACGGAAATCATTTGCACTTACCGATGGTGTATCTATTTTCTTCCTATAATTATCAGAAACAATGTAATGGGAAAATATGCAGGGTGTTCATTAATTATTGTCGGGGTTTCCGTACCTCATAACTTTCGAATAAAAAATATTACGCAAAAACCGATTACGTATTCGTAAATTACAACTCAAAGAATTTTACGTGGCAACAATGCGATCTTAGCGCATTTGCTGTCTGGGTAATTATGATGTCATAAATAAAAATGGCAACCGAGCAAGAAAAAGCAATGTGTGTTTTGTGGTTTTTCGAAACTAAATCAGTCATAACTACTCAACGTCGCTTCAGGACCACGTACAAGAAAGATCCTCATTCGAATAATTCTATCAGACGCTGGTTAACACAATTTCAGGAAACTGGTAGCGTTCTACACCGAAAGGGAGCGGGAAGACCGAGCACTTCGCAGGAAAATGTTGAGCGCATCCAAGAAACGTTTACTCGCAGTCCACGAAAATCAACGAGACAAGCAGCTGTGCAGTTACATATGCCGCATACGACGATATGGAACGTTCTCCATAACCGCCTTCATCTGAATGCCTACAAAGTGCAAATTGTGCAAGCTTTACACCCGAACGATAAACCGCGTCGTTTTGAGTTCGCTGAACAAATTTTGACTCGAATTGAGGATGATGAAAATTACATTCGGAAATGGTTCTTCAGTGACGAGTCCACTTTTCATGTGTCAGGAAAAGTGAATAAACATAACTGTAGAATATGGGGCTCGGAGAACCCGCACGATTATCGAGAATTGGAAAGAGATAGCCCAAAGGTGAATGTTTGGTGCGCTTTATCACATACTGAAGTTATTGGACCTTTCTTCTTTGCTGAAACAACAATAAACTCCGTGACATACCTTAACATGCTGGAGATGTATGCGGTTCCTCAGATGCAGCAACATCAGCCAGATGCGATATTTCAACAGGATGGTGCACCCCCACATTAGGGCATGATTGTACGTGACTTTTTAGACGAGAACTTTCCCGACAGATGGTGTGGAAGAGGTGGACCAATCTCATGGCCTCCGAGATCACCAGATATAACACCGCTGGACTTCTTTCTATGGGGCTTTGTCAAGAACATTGTCTAAAAGACCCCTGTGCCCTCCCTTGATGAACTGAAGCGCAGAAGTGTTGAAGTGAAGAACACTTGGAGGGAAATCGAATTTCGTCTCGATGTGTTACGAGCCACGAAGGGCAGCCATGTGCAAATTCATTAATCTTTTTAATATCATTAATAAAATCCTTTGAGTTGTAATTTACGAATACGTAATCGGTTTTTGCGTAATATTTTTTATTCGAAAGTTATGAGGTACGGAAACCCCGACAATAATTAATGAACACCCTGTATATCTAAAATGACCCAAAACAACACAAAACATTAAATAAAACATTTTCTAGATGAAATTTTAAAATTCGGGCTTCGAGGTGCATTGAGTCACCGTCACGACTACCTGTAATTATCCAAAATTTCATGACTGTAAGTGCAATAGATTCGACTGGACATCGCACGCACAGACACACACAAATATTTCCTTTTATAAGTATAGATGATTAATTCCCTCAATTTTATTAAGTTTACCAGCATGTAATCTGCTATATCTTCTTTCGAAACAAAGATAAACATCTTGAACATATTCGGTTTTAGTAACATGATTGATCTGAATTTCATATATTAAGAAATTGTAAATTTCTTTTGAGGATTACTAATTGGTACGGAAATAAACTCCTTTACATAATGTCCCTGTTGTTTAGTTTAGAATGACTTCTGAAACAAATAGAATTGATTCTTTTATACTTAAATCATGCATATGCTTTTATTTACTAAAGGAAAATAAATAGGCATGCGCCTACATTCAACATTTATAATGATAGTCTTAATTGTAAATGCATTAAACAGTTCTCATCTATATAATTAATGTTACCAATTTTTTATTTAAAAGAATCCTCTTCTGGTTTAAAAACATTCCTTACACTATCGACTTTTAAGGTCAGCAACAATCCGACAAATTTTGCGTCCGTTTATTTATTTCTAGAAACTAAATTCTTCCAAGGAAGAGATGAAAAATTGATAAGATATTTCAGACAATCTATTATATGCGAAATAGATTCCAAACACAGCAAACTCTTTTATTCTAAGATGTGCAGAAACTGCCATCCTAGATTTGTTACAAACTCTCACAGAGATAAAATTTTCATTGCAAGGTATAAAAATAATTCAGTTAAAAAAACGTTTCCTAACAAGTATCGTACGTTAAATTTCTGGAAGTATTTTTCTGCATTTTATTAAGAATATAGTACGAGTGTGGAGCCGATGTTGTGGTGAATAGCTAGTTGTGTTTCTTTTTCTTTAATTATTGATTGTGACAATCAAAATTGAAATGCAGCTTATAATATCAGAACCAAACCAAACATTATTGTCTTATATCACAATATGCTTTAAAACTAGGATAAAAAATACATTTCAAGTTAGAAACTAATTTAATCTTTCTTCGCTTCCTTATTCGACGAAATTATATTTTGTTAATTATCGTTAATTGTTTCTACAGACACTAGAAAACTTCTATGGATTCTATTAGAGTTTTAATAGATTCTATTGCACTTTTTTTAATTTGCAGTAACGGTTTCCTAGTCATTTCATTAATTTTTAATGAATAAATTTCAGAGACTAAATTAATTTAGATGCAATTCTCTGTGTAAGCTAAATTTAGCTACCCGTCATTTAAATGTCAACCTTGCGTAAGGAAAATCAGGTTATTATTTTTGAGAAATTTTAAAGCTGAAAGAAAAGCTTTTAGCTTTCAAGGGAACGTGTACTGAATATTTTTCACCATGACTGATTTTATCATAAAATAAAGGATTTCAGAAACTTCTATAACACTCATTGAGAAGTCTGCTTTGATCAGTGTTTTATTATTCATGTTTGCATAAAATATTCGTTAAAAAATTCGACCTCTCGAAATTTTAGTGAATTATGTCTATATGTCTGTTTTAGTATCATAGAACCATATTTTGAAGCTTTAAAGCTAGCTGGATATATGAAATTAGACATGTGAAATATATTAATGTTAGTGTATAACTCTGACAATAATTTGGGCAATCCCGTCAATGGGAAGAATATCATTCTCAAACATATATTAAATTTTCTGTGCTATACTGATAAACTATATATGCAAAAATTACTACAAAGATTATTTAAGGATTTGCGCTGTCAATCATGTTACATGAAAATATTATATATTTTTGTAGATATTCCATTTATTTTAACTTACACGTTGCGACTACGGTACAAAGAAAACACTCTTTATTCTTTTATTTTATTTTTTATTTATTTTTAATTAATTATTCATTTTGCCAATCGAAAACATGTAACATTATTCTTTGAACACATATTGTGCATATTATCATTTATAAGAAATATACGAGAAATTCGATGGAATAACTCTCTAGATTGCTCTTTCTAATTTCTCAAAGAAATAAAAATGAAATAATATTTACTCTAATTTACGAGATTTATTTTACAACTTTTTTCCGACTTCTATTGTTTTTTGTTTCCAACAGGATAGAAGTTGAAAAGAATTTCAACATGCTGGGACACACTGTATGAATTAATACAATCTTGTATATATAAATACAATCGATCTCAAATACTTTTTCAGAATTTTCGACATTTGGCAAAGAATCTTAGTAATTACACTTGGTAAAGTTTTCATTATTTTTTTAAAATAAGTAAGTGAATTTCAAAGAAATTCGAAGCAATTCATTATTCTGTATATCATTGAATATTTCCTATAGGTGTGATGTTAGATACTAGAGTATGAACAACAATAATAGTCCATAAATAAATTTAATTAAAAACAGGTTTTAAAACACTTTATTAAAAGTATATTATAAAGTAAAATAACTGTATTTTATTTATTTTCTTCATTTCATTCTTTTACTATTTATTGGAATCGTGATTACCTCTTAAATTCGCTATCTGATGGCGTCACTGGTATGGATTTAGTATTCAATTAAAGCACTGTTTCTCAACCTTTCAGTATTTGCGACCCAATTTTCAATCATAATTTTCATCTGGCCCTTTTTTCATATAATAACCATATATACAATAATAATGCAATGTTCAGTACTGATACAACCATATCTACAAGTGTATGATATCAGTGTAAATGTGTATTTTATTTTTTACTATGGCAGAATGAATTTTGTTTGACTTTCCTTTCAGTAAATTAATCAATTTTTTTAATAATATTTTCTTTTCGATATGCTCGCGCCCCCATTTATTGTTATCACGACCTCCTAGAGGGCGTGCCACATAGGTTGAGAATCGCCGAATTAAAGAAATCAATTAACTAATAATTAAATAATAAAAAATATTAAAATATTGTATTGTCATCATAAGAAGAAGTGCATGAAATTTCAAAACTGTATCCTACTAGCACAATATGCCCTACAATATTCCTACGATATATTTACGATGTTGTGAGGCAGAAGAATATCGTAGAATCATCGTGAAGATATCGTAGAATCATCTTGAAGATATCGTAGAATATCTTGTGCTAATAGGGAAGTGAGTAAAAAATCTATTTCAAAATCCCATTTTTAAAATTGAAACAAATCAAGTTAATTACAAGTGTGTAAAAACTACTATAAATCAGAATGTTACTTCAATGGTCAGTTCATGTCATTATTAAGTTAAGAAATATAAAACTTTAATCAATCAAACATTCTTTAATTTATTGTTTTATTTACCGTGAAAAATAAAATATATTTTGTGTCAACAATTTTGAAAATAATCATATTTCGCGTCAGTAGAGTTTCCCGCATTTTAATGTATTTTTAGTCACTGAACTCTACATTTTAATAAAAGAACGATATTGAATCTTTATCGCTCAAAATTTTTAAATTCTTTTCTGTTCTATGATATTGACAGTTTAGATTAAATTCATATTTTTTAAATAATAAGCTCTCTATATGACAAAATTGCACTTGTAGTTTATTATTTCATGGAAAGAAATTATCAGTACTAAAAGTTTTGAAATACTAAGTCTGATATAAACCGTGCTTTCAAATAATTATTTAGAATTTTATTATTATTCAAATTACTGAAACATTTAATGTAAAAATTGTTCTGCACTATGGAATCTATAAATAAATGAAAAATAAGAAATGCAGTAAATCGTAGCTTAACAAGCAATACCACCTATCTGGATTTTTTGAAATTTCAAAGAGGAAGTTTCAAATGAATTTTTTCGCAACCAATAACGAATATTTCTAAATTATTTTTCACCTCTGGTTGAAACATGCGATATTAAAAAAATTCATTATTGGTTGCGAATAATTCACTTGAATCTTCCTCTTTGAAATTTCAAAAAATTGAGATAGGTGGTGTTGCTTGTTAAGCGACGAAATAGAATTTATCGAAAAATTCGAATTATTTTCAGCTTTAAATGAAATATTTTGAAGCTATCAATATCTTCTGTCTCATAAGAACAGTAAGAATTAAACATGGAAAATAATATTCAATATTTTAAGAAAAATATTTTTTTCTCTGAACCAATAAGATTTTTCTTTAACAATCCACGAATATTTGTAAATGTTTTTTAATAAATATAAATACATTTAAGGATTCATATATAATTCCTTACATTACTTATAATACACGCTTTGACTTATTTAGATAAGAATATCAATCATAACATTCCAGAAAATATCGACATTACTTCACCTACGTGTGTATGTAACACTAAATGTCAACCATCATGTAAAGTCTTAAATATCCGCACTGATTCATGTAGCTGTAGGAATCTATTACCTTCTTTAATATTTTTTCAGGTATCTACGAACAGTGAATTGAAGCAAGACATCTTGGAATAGTCATTCATCATAGTTTGTTAAGTTCCTGACATTCCATTAAGCCCAACGTCCATCATTCGCTGCTATACGAACTACTTCGTGGGTAATTTTACTTTTAGTGTAGAGAGAAAATGATGAAGTAAAGGTAAGCGAAGAAAATTTCATGTAGAGTAGAGGGCTTTTACCATGTCTATCATTTTCTCGACAATGTAATTACTGGAAAATAAATTAGAGGTTTTGAACTTCATACTTGATAGTGTCCTGATTTGATTTTTCTTTACTGTTGAGAGTGTAACTTTTCTGTTGTCTGAAAATTAAATTGGTTAATTCCCATCCATTAAACTAGACCCCTTTTTGAAAAGCAAAATAATATAAAATAGAAACAAATTTGAAAGGCTAATGTATTCATCGAGTTTAAAAAATCGCATGTTGATAACAGTTGCATTTTCTTGAAATATTCCATAATCAAAATGTGTTTCTTAAATATATTTCAATGCTTATAATGAATATTTTATGTTATATTAAATAGGTTTTTGACCATATGCAATATTTTTGTTCTTAGTGTTGAGAATATTTATTATGAAAACTGTAAATAGTTTCGTAAAGGTTTGATAGAATACTTGTATTGATTGTTTCTTAAACATTGTTTCTTAAAGGATATTTTCTTGTTGATAAATTATGTATCAATTTATTTCTTCTTTAAAATAATTATATAATATTGCAATAATTTCAGCAACAAACTAGAAAATCATTTCCAAAGTTTCACAAATTTTCAAAACTTAAAATAAGATGATTAATTAGTTTTATGTTAACTTCCTGGACAAAAAACGGAGTATATTGTGTGCATATTAATATGAACATTTAATTTAATAGGAAAAAATGAAACAGTTAACCTCTTAACTGTTTCATTTTTTCCTATTGAATAATATGATCCCTCCTGTTTTGGTAAGAGGCTGCCGTTTTCATCCATCTCAGAAAGCTTATAATACTTGAGAAGTATATAGATTCTACGTAATTTTTGTGTAAATTTATAAAGCTGATTAATGATTAAATTTTAGTTTTGTGACTTAAAATGCGGTAATTCGATGCACGAGTTTTCTCGGGCTTTTAAGTTAAACGGTTAAATTATAATAAGTGTATGTAAAATAGTATGAATATGATCGAGGGCAATTTTAAGTATAGAAATGTAATCACATTCTTTCATTAATTGTGATAGCGATAGTTCTAATTCCACTTATTTATCGTATTTAGCAAAGACTAAGAGTTAAGGATTCATAATGAATAGAAAATGTAGTATTTTGTGATGTTCGTAGGGAAGTATGTAGCAAAAGAAATCGAAATCTAATTTTATTTTAATATATTGAAGTAGGCTGTCTTCCTGGAGCCCACATTTATTTTTAGCTTAGAGGAAAACCAGAAAAGCCAATAGCAGGAGATACGACCTCAACTAGGAATTCGTTGCTAAGGTACACTCGCTCTACGAATTTTTGAATTCTGTTTAAGAGAAGAACAACTAATATCATATTGCCTCCAATTCGTGCTTTTCAGCCATACATACCTAAACCCATTACCTCACTAGTCGACTATCATATACAAGGTGGTTATAAATTATTGGACTCATTTCAAAAATTAATAAAAAATGTTACAACTAACATTATTAGTTTTTTTTAAATGAGAGCGGATTTTAAAAAAAGTTTTTTTCAGATACGTAACGCGCCATTATAGCGGTCTAGGTGGTCGTAATTTATTGGGCTTCTCCCATTTTTAAGAGCCATTACCTGCGAAACTAATAAACCTATAAGGAAAAAAAGCATGTATTTGTAGAGAATTTTTCGCTCTTTAATTTGATAAATCAATTGTAATTCTAAAATTGAATAATGTTCGAGATATTCACGAAAAATTAAAAAATGAAACCTGAAAACACACATCGGCTTCTGCTTATCGGTAGTCTTGCGTATGGAACTCTCTTACTGTAGCAAATTTAGAACGCTGTTATGGTACGCCACCTATCTGAAAAAAATCATTTTTTTATTTGCTCTCTATTTTAAAAGAAAAACGTAATTCCAATATTATTATTTTTATTATTAATTTTTGAAATGGGTCCAATAATTTATGATCATTCTGCATTATAGCAATTTTTGTGTTTTGCCACAGAAACAGTTTTTGATAGACGAAATATAAAATGAGTATGATATGTGTAAAATAAATAATTAAAACATTTTATGACATTTTCGCAACATTTATCAAAAACCCCTGAAACTCAACAATATTTTAACGAAAATCAAAAATGTGATTTGAGTCTTTTTTCCCTGCCTTTTGCTCCTTGCAAGCTAAAGGCTTAATTGTTTGCATTCCAGTTTGCAGAAAAAGTTGCCTGTTTTTTGCATTTTTATCACTTTTAAGTAATTACGAAACATTGTTCTTTCAGAATAAAATCTAATTCGTTTAAACTGAATAAAAGGAAAAAAAAGGAACATGAAAAGTTCCGTAACTAGTTTTCCTTTTAAATATCTTCATTTTGTTTTTTACACTTTATCCAGAAATTTTTAACTTATTTCATTGAGTCGTTGAAAATTAAAATGTGTCCTTGTTGTTCAAGTAAAAAAATAAAGAAAAGAAACTATTGTTTAAGCTAAAGTTCATCACGCAGTAATTCTGAAAACAAACTCTTTTTTTCATTCGTTTCTGAAAGAGAAACTGTTGTTTAGAATTTTTTCTGGGTGATTTTAAATAAGTGCAAAAGTATGTTTGGATTTTTTATTTTTTTATTTTTCAAAAACTATTTTCTTCAAACAATGTTTTTCTACTTTCGCAAGAAGTTAGGGTCGTTTTAAAGACATAATTTAAAGGTTAAGGTTTCCGTGAATAATCTGGATTTTTAGAGAAATTCTTCAAAATGTTTATTTTCTTTAAAATTAAGAAACATAGTTGTATTAATACATTAAGGGATATTTGTGTAACACATAAGAAAATAAAAAATGTTCTGCTTTAATTCTGAAAGTGTTTCTCTTTGAGTAGTTTAAATATTGCTTTTTCTAAAAAACTACATATTAAATGCAAATAACCGGCTTAAATAATTTGTGGTTTTAACTTAGCACAGCGTCAGAAGAGTATCATAGATTGTTATTTATAAGATAAGACTGTTAATGATCCGATTTCATTAGATTATTATTTATATTTATTTATATGAAATAACATAAATGCATTTTTAAACAAACAATTAAATTAAGTTTTCGTAAACTTGTTGAAGAAGTATAAACGAACAAATTTACTGAGTTTTTTTGATGAAAATAAGATATAATATTGGTTTATTCAATATTAGCAAGATTCATTTGCATTGCAAATCGTAAAAGAAGCTTTATATGAAAGTTTTAATTTTCATTAAAAATGCGTTGGCTAATTGGTTTGCAATTTATCATAAATAACTGAATTTCAATTACTTTTGTTATACAAAACTAAATATTATTGGAAATTAATAAGAGATAACAGTGGGGAAACGTATATTTTTCTGACTCTTATCTGTGGAAACTGCAGATCAATTTTGTTTTTCAGGCTGTACTTCTGAGAAAGAGGGAATGCATGAAATCTATAACTAGTGTTAGAAAAACAGAATAAAAATAATCCATGTGAGATTTTTCTTTCTTTTAACATTTGTTGAAATTCGCGACCAGTAACAATATCAACAACAAGAACCCTAGTTAAAGGATACCAGTAACATTTTTCTCTATTATCAGAGCATACGCTTATAAATTTATTATGTTCCCAAGGAATCGAATTTGCTAAGCTAATCGCTTGTCTTGTTGGGGTTTTTTTTGTCCGTAGAGCATCAACTTAAATCTCTCTAATCAACATAGAGCCTTTCTTGCTTTCTTTATAGTCCTCAACCTCATTCTAGCAATGTTATCTTATCTTAGGCTCTTACGGTTCATCACCTTTTACGTAAGCATGGCGTTTATAACGTCCTTAGACTGACAGTAAGAATAGATCAGAGATACAGAAATAAGTATTTTTACAATAGAGCAAGGGGCCAGAAATTAAAGGGTGACCGTTATGAAGGCTTTTTGTCAATGTTAAGTAAAAATAAATAACGAATACAACAATAATTTAATGGGATAGAAATTTACAAGAGAACAACTAGAACTCGGCTGCCTGAATAACAACATGCGAAGCATGTATTGGCTTTGGACGACTTTCTTGAAAATTTACATTAAGTACTTCAAATGCTTGAAGTTAATGCTGTGTCCTACCTGATATTCTATTTGCCACGTTAATACTGAGTAATATAAGCAAGAGTTGTTATAACTGCAAATATGCCGTTGTGAATTTGAAATCCATTTATCCTGTGTTGTTAAGTTTATCTGGTGTATAATTTTCTTTTACTGAATTCGCTGACCTAGAGCACCTTTTAAAGTTCGCCCTTTGTGTTTGAGATCCCATTTTCTATAGTAAAAATAAATTTAATAAAAACAATTTTTAAAAACACACTTTTATTAGTGGATGAAGAAAAGAATTTTCTTTAAGTTAATCATGTTCATCTTTTTAATTTTTAATTTAAAATTCAATATTGTAAATATTTTGGACTCTTGAAATCAAATTTTCTGAAATTCAAAATAAGATGTCGCAGCTTTACGAATCAAAATTTACTTGAATTCATTTGTTGGCCAACAAATAATCACTGAAAATGGTAAAATGATGTAGCACCTTCAAAAGTACATTGGTGGACAAGATTTCAAAACTTTAGCAATCAGTTTCTCAGGAAACAAATGAAGAAGTAATCCCAGACATAAAATGTCATACATGGTTTCATGCATTGTGTGCTGGTGTGAGTTTCAGAATCAAAAAACATTTTTGCTGTAATTGCACTTAAAGAAATTGGTGGTCTTAGTTGGAAAAACAGTAGATCAACATAGTAAACAAATTTCCTTAATTGCATCTATGATACAATTTTTAAAGATATTTCTCTTACGTTAGTATGTATCCCACAAAAATAACTTCTTTGTTCTGAATATAAATAAATTACAAAAAAAAATTACTACTTATTTTCATTAAAATTATTTATTTATAACTGTTGATTAAAAATTCGTCCAAGTGGACCATATTCAGCAATTCGCCTTCCCTCTATTTGTGATGCTCTCAACGCATTAAAATCAGGTGATTTTTGAATATAGCTACGCTACAACAAATAACCTTCGCCTCAGGTGTGTCTTTTTATCCAAAACAAATAGCTATATATATCCAAACATATTCTTAAACGTGTCATGAAATGCAAATATTTAACCTTTAAGTATGTTAAAAGATTCACATGAACAATATAAAGACGCGAGATCGAGAAAAGGAATATATGTTGATTCTTCTGAAGAGCCTTTACTTATGAGTCTGCGATTACTTCACCGTAGAAGTCATTCAACTGGAAAATGCAATATATTTTATATCTCAACTTGCAAGCAAAAGTGAGACAGGCTTAAGTTTTATTCCTTCTTGAACAAAAATGCATAAGAAACAGTAGAGCTCTGAAAATGCTTCTTTTGTGTACATGCTCTCGACAGATTTTCTTCAAATCTTTTGAGATAAGGTGTGAGATATAAATATGTAAGGAGTATGGGGACATACATATTTCCAGAACCGATCTCCTTTATTTAGGCGACATTTCCACCATTCTACACTTGAGGGAAATACCAATCTTTTATGTACTTTTTAAAATTCACACAAAAAGGCATCTAAACCAAAAAATTTCAGTAAAGAAACGGTTGTTTCGAGATGATCAATCACAAAATTGTATTCCTTTTGATACAGCAACACTATACTTTCGAGTAGCCTGAATGGAGTAATTTAAATAAAGTTGAAAAAGTAAATATTTTCAAATAATATATCCGAAACTTACTCTTTCTACCCGTATTATCCAACTTATTTTAGCTGGTGAAGATCGGATTTTGTAAAAGATTTCTTGATGTATTAAAATGGTGAAATTTTATTCAGTTGTATTTTCTAAATGCTAATACAATATTTAATATATTAACCCTCGGACTGTGTAATTTTTTAAAATCACTATTTAGATGCAATGTTTTCAAACGTGATCAAATATCGTTGAGCCAAGCGAGTTATTATTTACACAGTCCAGTCACATTAATGTGACCACCACCTACTTTCGACGTCAACGTGAAATAACCAATCACAGAAGGCAGGTGGCAGCACAGTGCAGTGGAGTGTATATAAAGGATGTTCTAGGGCATCGGAAAGCATTTCAATCGTTAGCGTAATGCAGAAACGTAGCGATTTATCCGACGTCCAAAAGGGCATGATTATTGGCTTTCGGGCCAAGGGTGGAAGCATTTCGGAAACGGCTAATTTTGTAAACTGTTCGCGTGCCGCCGTGGTAAAAGTATACCGTGCATAGCAATATGGCGCTATTCAAAATCAGCGGCGTGGCACATGTGGTGCACCACGGGCTATAGATGACAGAGGCGAACGAAGGCTACGGAGATGCATTCGGGCGAATAGACGTGCAACTGTTGAGCAACTGACCGTCCAGATGAACCAAGGGGCTACCAAGAGTGTATCCTGAACAACGGTTCAGCGAACGTTGCTGCGCACGGGCCTCCGCAGCAGACGCCTGGTTAATGCACCTATGCTGACTGCTGTTCATCGGCAGGACAATGCGAGGTGTCATACAGCTCGCAGTGTATGTGCGTGGTTCGAGGAGCACCAGGATGAGTTTACCGTACTCCCCTGGCCAGCAAACTCACTGGATTTAAACCCAATCGAGAATCTGGGGGACCACCTCGATCGGGTTGTTCGCGCCATGGATCCTCAACCGCGTAATCTAGCGCATCTGGCCACGGCACTGGAGTCGGCATGGCTCAACATCCCAGTGAACACCTTCAGAAACCTAACTGACTCTCTTCCTGCACGTCTCGCAGCGGTCCGCTCTGCCAAAGGTGGTTATTCTAGCTTTTGACAGATGGTCACATTAATGTGACTGGACTGTGTATATGCAAAACTTTATTAGTGTAATATGATCCAACGCTATAAAATTACCAAGTAAGCACATTCGTTTGTGAAAATTGCAGGATACAGCCGAAAAATAGATTTGCTTCCGACTTACTGAAAACGCGGATGTGTAGTCAGAGAGTTAATGATATATTACTGATAACTCAGTTATCAGTTAATCGATCAATTTTTATTAAATTTAGATTCCAAATGTGGTGGCGTCATCTAGTAGTGAATTCGAGAAAAATTAATTTTAAAATATAAGATCTACTATAAAGATGTAATAAAACCACAAGAAATATAATCAAAAAGAAAATCTCTAAACATTCATAAAAAATAAAAATATAATACGAATGTGATTAAAGTTCGAGTATGCTTAGTGCTTATTTATCGGCTCCTCACGCTTTTACTATTTTTTTTACATCCATATTTTGATAAAAAAAGTTTCTACTATTTTTTTACATCCATATTTTGATAAAAAAATTTCCTACATTTAATTCAATAATAAAAGCCTGACTTTATTTTTTTAATATTTAGTTTTTCCTTCCTTGTTACTTATTGATTAGCTTTTATAACAACAAAAAAAATTTAAAAATGCAGCAAATTTTTGCTAAATTATTCAAAATTAAGACACGACGTCATTTTTAACATAATTGTTTAAAACAGCATGCGAAATTAAATTTAAATTGTGCACAATAAATTGCTTCTTTTATCCTGTGAGGCCGCGGTGGCCTAGTGGTAAAGTCTCGACTTTGAGACCGGAGGGTCGCAGACTCGAAACCCGATTCCACTAAAGATCTGCCGTTTATGGGGCCTGCTGCACGCTAAATCATACGTAGTGGCCAAACGTCCTCCCGTTGGTGTGGCGCGGAAGTTTGGAGAGGGGATGCCAGCCCAGGTGTCGTCCTCGTCACCTGACAGCGGTTCAAAATTACGAGGTCCGTCCCTAAATAGCCCTCGTGTTGCTTCAAAACGGGACGTTAATATATAACCTAACCTATTATCCTGTGTTATTCACTTCATCGAATAGGGATTTGGTTTAGAATTGTTTTGCTGTGCAAAGTATAACATCTTACTCAAAATTTCATATATATTTTCTTAAAATAATACTAACATTTCTGGATATGTCTGTAAAGGTAACAATAAAGAACGTTATATAGCTAGCCATTCATAAATTGATTACGTCTATCGAAGCAACTGCATGAATACTATACTAAGCAGGCAAGCAATAAAAATCTCATATTCACTAACTTCCCATATTTCCTGCATATATACAAATCAAAAACGTTAAGTATACATGAAATTCGACCTTTTCTTGCAAGGCAAAGACTGAATACATCTGTAAAAATAGAAATGTATTGTCTGCAATATTTTTAAAACGGGTTTTATCAAAAACAATTTATTACTTTTACATCACTAAAATGATGTCTATATATTCGTGAAATAAGATGTCTGGAATGTTTTTATCGTTGTTCTTCAAGTACTCTGCTCTTTCCTACCAAGTACTGTTTACTGATATTTTTAGAAATATAAAGCTGAAATGAATGTTCTACTATTTGGTTGCATATGGTATTTGCTGTTTTAGTGATTTCTTTGTGCCTGTTTCTATTCGTGGGTTAAAAGAGACATCTATATTTGTTTTCAAGAGGTAAACAGATATTTCTTCGGTAGTTTATAAATGTTAGATAGCAAAATATATTTCTTGGAACGTCATGAATTCATGCATCATAGAGCTTAACATTTCGAAAAAGACATCGATTTTTTTTATTTTTCATTGTAGAAAATAACATGTGAATAATTTACAAAAATGAAAAGTTTTATATTTGTTGGTTATCTTCATATACTCTTCATATTAAGCATTAAGACTCAAACATTCCCTTCATATGTCAAACCAATTTATCTCATTAAGTATTTTATTAATTCCTAAAATTGGTTCTATATAGTTGTTCGAGACTTTGCTATATTTGTAGTTAGTTTTTGGGTATCTAGATATAGTTGCAGGTATTTGTTCGGGGTATAGAAATAGTTGTAGACTCATCGGTCAAGTTTTTAAAATAACATAATTTAAATTTTTAAAAGAGATATTTTAACTACTTTTTATCTTTAACATCAGAAGATTTCGCGCTCAATCCAGACTCAATATCATTCATTGGGTTAATTTAAACGGGTGGCAAATACGCAAGTGCACTAAAAACGGCAGCACCATTTGGTGCGAATGTGTGAACTGTACCAAATCAGTCAGAACTGTAACAAAAAGAAGTGAACAGTTTGCCCAGGCCCACAAACTTAAAACCTTTCATATTATGTAATTGTACATTTATGTAAATTTTCATCTTTTAATGCTTGTGTAGGGGTGGTTTAAAAGTAGGGCACGCGATACGGGAGCCGAAATGAAGAACTTTTTTGAAAATATTGATCAAATTTTTATCAATCATTTTTTCTCATATTTTAATATTAATAGCTAAATTTACTCGCTTTATGACATTTATGTCTTATTAAATGCTTGAAAAAAATAGTTATCTATTCAATATTAATATATAAAACAATTTTGCTAAGAATAAGCCAGTTACGTTTTTTTCACGTAAAGAGTCCTTAACTACATTCAATAATACTTATGAACGCGCATTTAGGACATAAAAATAAAATGTTAAATCTGCAGAGTAATTATAGAAAAAGAATAGAATGGCGTCAACGTAAAATAATTAAACTAAAAAACAGAAATTGAACAATATAACAGCTGTTACTGGCAAAAATCTAATTATAATTATTAAAGTTTTCTAAATCTTACTTTTTTTGAAACGTAATGTTTGATAGTTTAAAATATTAACAACTTAACATACAATGACGTCTCTGACACGCGCATCGGTTTACAGAATTTTTGCTATTTAACCTTCCAGCGGGCGCGCCTGCGCAAATTTTACGAAAAAAAAGATTTTTGCTACCCTGTTGTTTTATTCGGAGTCAAAACTATCTGAAAGTCATTGTTATTCCTTTATGAGACCCCTCACTTCAGGATTAAATGTGTTTATACGAGTTTCAAGGTGACTTTATACTGTTTTACGCTTTTGTCGTAAAGTTTATGCCGCGCGCCCTCTCGTATAACTTAATATTTTTTTTTTTACGTCTTAACGTTTCAGTGTAATAATTATATATCCAGTGCGGATTAGGGCGATTTAATATTTCATTTTACACTATCAAAGATATTTAATATGTAATAAGCCTGCCAATAATTCATCAAGCCGAGGCAATTTCTTGAAACACTTAACGTTCAGTCTTATGAAAAAACACCTCACTACTCGATCCCAAACAATCTGATCTTCGTCATAAGACATTACCAAGTATTTAAGTCTAAATTATACATAACACCCTCAAAAAGCAAGTCAAAAGACTGAAAAACATCAAAATCCATGAAATGCAGTAGGTGCAATATATAATGAACTTGTCATCTTCACTCTCTAGCAAAAGTTCAATGTTTCGTATGCAAGGACGAAGATTAGAAACTAAGAAGAAAGTCTTTGTAGCATAATCTTAGTTTGCATAATAATTATTTTATTATATATTGCTTAATACCCTTTTCATAAAAAATTATATTATTGAATCTCATTACTTTCTCTGATTTCAGTATAATTTTAGATTTTGCAAATAATATTAAAATTAATTTTCACTCTTGATGAAAAAATTTGCTTTTCTGATATGTCTCTTACTAGTATTATGAAATAATTTACAATTGCCATAGTAAAAATGAAGAAATTTATTGTGTCGTATAAAGTACGACACGAGCCCGCTCATGTAAAAAAATTTAGCGCGCCCGCTGGAAGGTTAAAACAGTATTTAGAGCAAAGTAAGAAATAATGTAAAATACAAAAATCTTCTGGACACGCTTAAATGTCTCAAGTATCCTTTACCATCTTAAATAGATTGAAATAGTAATAAATATCCCAAATGGGTGGTGGCATCTTATTTGGAGGTTAAATAAAATCGTATGCCAAGGTGTTAAGTACATATTTTTTAGGCTTTCAGGAGGGTCTCAAGAATTTCTACGACCGGAACACCCAACAAGTTTATTCCGCCTCTGCGTTTATACCGTTTGAAAGTAATATACTTATTTGATTTAAAAGATACTAACTGGAATCTAACTGGAATGGCTATTTAAAAGAAATTAGCATTCTTTTAAAAATAATATGAGTTGGCATGGCTTCTGTGTATGCATTTTCAAGCGCAACATTGACCCAAATCTGAGGTGCATATATTTTTTTCTTATCATCTGATCGCACTGCTAAGTGACAAAGCTGAGTCACAAGAGGAGGATTTGTGAATTGCTAGACTGAACTGATTCTCCACCATACCGCATGTTACTTTACCGTCTAACTAATTAGTTAGGGCTTAGGTGGAGGACGTTTAGCATGGCCGCCATGACTGATTCTCCCGCCAAGTGCAAGTTGCGCAGAATCTTTAGTTTTCTACAGGCAAAAGGCAAAAGCGCAGCAAGCATTCATGGCAGGATGACCCACGTTTACGGTGCAAACATTATAAGAGATGGTGTTGTGTGGGAATGGTGTAGGAAATTTAAAGGTGGTTGAACTGATGATGAGGAAGAAGGTGGACAAGGACACAAGTATGTCGCTTGTGAATGACTTGTTCAGCGAGTTGACTAAGTGGTTGAACAGACGTAAATGACTTTCACCTTTCTCGAGAGCTGAGGACAGGTCTCCACACTAATGCAGATCTTCAAGACACCGAAGAGACCTATCATAATACACGGGCGGCAATCTTCTATGAGGAATGTAACGGAAAGCTCGTCCACCGGTTTGACTGATGACACTATCTTCACGGTGAATAGGTAGAAAAGTATTTATGATTGCATATTCCTGGCAATAAAACCATTTTTCTATTTGCGCTTTGTCTTTATTTTATGGCGCATCTGAGGTTCCCTCGTAGCATTTCGTGAGAAGGCCTTATCGTAAAGAAAACGTTTACCTCTAATATTATGAGCAAATTTATAGCTATGTTTTAAAACTTCACTTGTGGAGAACTGATTCAGTGAGTTGATTAAGTGGTTAAAGAGACGGAGATGGCTTACACCTTACACGAGAGATTTATAAAATTAATGCAAATTATAACGTCTGTGATTAATTTCTTTAAAGAATAAATAATGATGAATCATGCATTGCGAAGAAAGTATGATAATTATCAACTAGTTGTCTTTTCATTTAACAAGCGCATTTTACTGGAGCTGAGGAGATCTGGAAGCAAAATCTTTTTCTTAGAACCATAGGGAAGTAGGTTTGAGACCCGTATCGACTAAACCCACAATGCCATTGAATTTGATCGAAACTTGCAAAGCAAGTGCACATAAAATTCGACGGAGCAAAATTTTCCTCCTCTCGTATGTTCTGAAAGCTTGGAGAGAGCGGAGTCCAGTTAATATGTCGTCTGTACCTGCACACGGTTCAAAATTACAAGATTCGAACATTCTAATTTTGGAGAAAAAGGCCGAAAGCCTTCTCGAAACAAGCCAAATCTATAAACAACATAACAAACTTAAACTAAGAGCATCGTGCCACCTCCATCTTTGACTTATTTGAACCATCGAGGGCTCTTGGCAAATCCTGACCTTCTGATTTAAGAATCACGCGTTCGAGACCCAATTACATGGAAGATCCGCCGTGTATACTCGCCTGGAGCAGCTAAATCCATAGATGATCAAACTTCATCCCGCTGGTGTGGTGTGGAAGTTTGAAGAAGGGTTGGCACATCAGTGTCCTGACCATCATTCAAATTTCAGATGGTCTTCCCAAAATAGCAGTCGAAAGCTTCAAACCGGAATTTTAATGTAACCTAACGTTTGATTGTCTTAAGAATTATGCATTTGACATTATTTTTTATATGCGACTACTTTTTAATGAATAGAAAAATTTATTACCAAAATTTTTACTTTGCTATTTGCTTATTAAGTACTTTTGCCGCTAAAGCCAATTACTTCTTTGAATATTAAGACGAAGCTCCTACAAAAAAACCAAGAAAAAAATTACGTTCTTAAGCAAGTAGAAAAAGGAAGAAAAAGTACCCTAAAAGATATCTGAAGAGATAAATTTTTCAACATTACCACCTAAGTAGAATATCATCACTCAAAAAACTTTAAAATGGGACAAAAGAAAAAATGTGCAATTTCCTTTTATTTATTATTTTTTTTCTTGCTGAACTTTTGATAACGTAGACCCATACACGATATCGATCGTCACAAAAAAAATTACCAGGTACCACTTCCGAAAGGCGCTTGTGGCAGTACCCCAAGCATCAAAACAAAGTGCCAATCGTTATCTTGCAAAATGTCGTCCATATAGAAGCGTTCTCCCTCTTTAGTGCTTAAGTGTTGCCCGTAGGCTAGGATGCGTGTTTGTTCTCCCCGTAACTTGAATCGCTTGCTGAACTGGCATTTATTTGTATGCCTCACATCAAAAAGCTTTCAAAGGGCTTAAAGTTGCTGTTAAACCTTGAGGGGTTCGAACAGACATGTCCTGCCTTTATAAAAGGTTGCGAGAGAGCGTTTAAGAGGGGATGTTTATGTGACGTGTACCAAAAGAGGGTGATTTGCGGCATAATCAGGCCTGAGAGTTACAATCTCATGGGATGTCCTGATTCTTTTTCTTGTCTATTTCATTTGAATTGTATTCATGTGACTTCTTTCTAAAAATCGCAGTTCAAATTCGATCAACCATAAATATTGGGACTATTTTCCGTAAGAAGTATTTGTGATTTCTTTTCTTAAAATTTTCGTAACAGATATAAATTTACATTATGTATTGTCCACATATGAAAAATTAATCCTGTGGTATTTCATTGCATTCAGTGTCAGTGCATTTTCTGTATCTATGCGAAATAAGTTTAGAGACTTTTAATGACAAACGGTAAATTTAATAATAATGGATTTATCGATATTTAGAAACAGAAATTATATTCTTTCCTCTTTAGGGAAAATATTAGTACAGAATTTTAAAAGTTAATTTATGAAATGATGAGTATATTTAAATGAGGTAATAAAATGTGAAGTCTACCAAAAATCACCAAATTAGGCCTTGTCAGAACCAACCTCCATAGCATCGCTTATTTCAGGAGTGCAGTAAGTGCACAAGTGGGTGAAAATATCGTTTTAAAAAGTTTTGAAACACTTCCGAACTTTTCAACAGCTAAAGTAAAAATAAATTCGATTTCAATTTCATTTCGACGTCTTGGTCTTGTTCCTGATTCAGCAAAAAATTTATTGATTCGCTGTTTAATGCTTTATTTTACTACAAATTGATAAATTAATTTGCGGATATCAGTAAGAAGTTGGATCATTTTATAAAGGCACACAGTAGCAAAACGGTTGAACTTTCGAAATCAGGTTTTATAAAATTACATAAATAAAAATAAAAGAATCTAGCTGCGTCAAAGAAAAAAATCATGTCCCTTTTGGCTATTGAAGGTTCAATTTATTTGGTTGCCTTTACTGCATATGACGCACATTAATTCTCCGTCTCTAATGACAATTCGTCTGTCAATAATTTGCTGAAAAGCTAAGGGCCTTTTCGGAAAAAAATGGAACGGACCTGTTGTGGTGGAAGTTAGCTTTTACCTAATAATATTTTTTTCTGTGTTAGTCTGTGCAACAAATTCTGTACCGATAAGCCATTGGAATTTTCGTTCTCGGTGGAAAGTAATCTGTCCATCCTCTAATCGCTCTGAGGATAATTTTACATTCCTGTTCTACGGAATATCGCAGATATGAAATAAAAATAGATAGGTAACTACATTGAAAGTTTAAGTGCACCACAATTTTTTTTCTATTAGTGGACTAAAATGAAAGGAAGCATTTAACTATTTTTTTCTCTTGAATCTCCATTTTCAAGGAGGTTTTCAGAGTTCATCTGTTCCCTGTACGAAGGTTGAATTCGACTTTGAGTGACTCCTTTAATAATTTTTACATAAGAGCTTCTGTGATATTTCTGTTATTTCTGATGATCTCCTTGTCTAGTTCCAACTCGATCAAATTCACGAGATCGTTCACCCGTGGTAAGTATTATACCAGCAGAAAAGGATTCTGGGAATGTCGTTCTCTCTTATTTCACTTGTTCTAGTCCTCAGCTAGACCAAGTCCAAGAGTCCGCTCGCCCACAGAAAAACTATAGGCGAACGATTCATGGCAAAGGAGGAGAGTGCAGCTTCTGCTGGCACTAGATCTTGGACGCCCGAGGGAAGAAGTATGACTTTGTCCATTGCCTTTAAGCTTTAGCTGGGTATAATGGAATGGCCTTCACGCCTTGGGTGACCCTGCCAGGAGAAAAAACTCCAGACGTACATCGCCCATTCCACCCAGGGCCACCCCACACCACGATGAGGCAGCATAATAGGACTTGGGGGTCAGGGAATGTGATTGCATAATATAATCGGTAAATTTGAATTTATATTATCATAAATTTAACGCATTTTTACGTGTATAACTACTTGGATTCATATTTTTGATACATCAAGTTTTTTCTTACTATTACCGGAAAAGGAAACGAGTATTATTTTATTGAAGTCCATACTACTGTGATGATTATTTCAGACAATCTCACTTAACAAAGATTTAATAAGATCTCTTATAATAATGGTACTCTACTACACGAAATGAAATTTCACTAAAAACTGTTAGCTATAACATATTCATGACGTATACAACAGTTATTTAGACTAAGGCTTGATTCATGATTTTGACGGTTTCTCCATTGCAGTTTAACCTTCGGTCGGGCGCAATACAAATGCTCACACGTTCGAAGCAACTCATCTGTGAGATTAAAAGTTAAATTTTGCTTAGGCAAAGCTTAGGAAAAGCTTAGCAAACTGAGCTATTCGGTCATACAAAGTTATATTTTCTTTTTGAAATAACTTTTTTTTGCATTTCCTTGCAATTTCAACTAACAAAATGTCCAGGAATACAAGTTGAAGTTAGCCTTTGTTTCTCCGTAAGGTTCCTTAGCAATTATAACTATTGTCGTTGAAAGCCGGAAATAATTAGATATTTTTTGAAGCAATATATGGGAAATAACGATCAATATCATTGAATTAGGGGCTGTGACACAGGTATGCAAACTTTTGCAGCTATATAAAAAGAAATATTGAGAAAAATTTGGGAAACCAAATGTACAAACGAAATCGGGCGCAAATCGTCTACCAGATTAACGTGGCACTCACGTACATCAAAAGAGCATTAGAGAAAAATAACACGATACCATAGTGTGAGTGATAGGGAGCCAGGAAGTTACTAGAGGTCCCACACCTTTCTCGGTAAAACATGCACTTAGACAAAAAAAAAATATTGATGCTCCATCTCACAGATTGAAAGCGCCCGACGAAACGTTAATTATCACAGTCCAAAAATTGTATCTGTGCTATCATCCAATAATAAGACATAATAAAATCTGTTGACCACTATGTGCAGCTGATTTTCCTTTAAATAAAACCTCTTGGAAATATTGAATCAAATTAAATTTGAGGAAATAATCTATCAAAATAAAAGAGGGAAGAATGTAACAAACCTCTTGGAACTCGTCCCAATTTTTAATAATAAATACTATAAGTTAGGCATCTTCTACTGCAATTTTAGTCATCAAAGCCGTTATTATGGCTATTCATTGAATTAAGTATTTCATCAAGGGATCCCTTTTAGCACAAGATGATCTACAATATACTTGCAATATTTTCACGATATTGTACAGCATTCAGAATATCGTAAGAACATCGTAGAGATATCGTATAATATCTTGTGCTAATAGGGATATAAGCATAATTTCTGTCGCCTTATGGGCAAATGACTGTGTATTCAGTCCATCGTGTTTTCATTTATAACACCAGTGTATATTTAACCATTTCAAACTTGAAAAAAATTCCATTTTTCACTAAGATCTGTATTCGTGAGTCGGAACTGGATCATTTATTATTTACTTTTTGTTATTCAATTCTAAATATGGAATACAGGATTTATCTTCTTTTAATGGGATTCCAGAGTAAGAAATGATTCGCTTCTCTTCTATATTGTAAACCCTTACTATTGTAACATACCGTAACTTAGAATAAGAATTAACTGAAGCTCTTTTCTAAAATATATGTCACATTTTTACGAATAACAAAGCACTTCTTTAATGAGACACGCCACAACATACAAGGTGTAGAAAGTGAATGGAGCCGTAACGGAGATAATTTTTACAATAATATAGTAAGAACTTATTAATCATGACACTGATTTTCAAAATTTCTCGTATGCGGTCTTCGAGAAGTTAGATATTTTTCCAGAAGTTTATTGCAGGAGATAGAAACAGCGCAGAGAACGAAATTACGCAAGCAAGTCAAATATTATCTCTTCTTTAAAAAGAAAACAATTCTAGTGACTGACAAGATTAGACGATCTTCTAATAAAAACTATTTTTTTTATTGATAATATATCCCTCTTATTTTCAAGTCAAACTCGAAAGTAGTTTAGTAGTGAAGAAGGAAAGGGTAAATCATTACATACAATTGTAAGAGTACTGAGTTTTTTAGAATTTTAGACTTTTATAGTTTCTTTCTTCATTGATCGTACTTCGTCAAAATAGGGAGCTAGGTTTAGTAGAGTGCCAAAGAATTTAGTTTTCGGGCAGGATTTTGTTTAGTGATTTTTCAGTTGATTTCACAACATCTAATTCTAGTTTACAAAATATTATTCAAAAAAAGTGACTTGGGCATTAATGGGTTAATGTTAGGAAAAAGAATGTGCATTAAACCAGATGCATTTCCGTCGTACAACATAAAAGAGCAACCGAAACCATACAATTGCGAACGAGAAAAAGCGAAAGAAGAACGGAAGCGAGCCCTGGATGGGAATGAGAAATAAAAAAGCATCCGCCGGGCGACAAACAACAGCTGCGAAATTCCCAGTCATTGATAAATGCAAGAGAAGAAAACGCAGGCTTTAGTTTTCTTATAGGCTCCTTAGCTAAACGCAGTGAGCGAATTTTAATGCTTTCTAGTGCTATTGGGTGTGCAGCTCCATCTCGTGTTTCTGCTACTTGTTAATACATTTTCTGACTTCTTTCTTTTTATTTTTTACCTGTTTTCATTGAACATTGAGCTCTCAGTATCGGAAAATAAACAAATAAGGTTTAAATAAAAGTACAAGTTTCTAAAATACTTTGCTCGAAAGAAGTAGGGGATATTGTGAGTTCGTCATGAAACAACCATATGATAGACAACTTTTTAACAAAAATAAAATAAAAGAAGTTAAAAAAGAAAATTATAACGTTCACAAAGTTGGGAATAAGCAAAATGTGTCTTTGACGTAGAACGCTAAGCGTTTTAAATAAGGAGTGAGAATCTACCTGCGGCATTCCTTATGTAGGAGGTTATTAAAATCAATTGACACGAATTGAATGTTTTGTAACGTTGAATACGATGTCTCAAGAACATGACTTAGCTGAATCGGTAGCCTGGAGGGCCATCGGTCGTTTTGAGGCAGGTCAAACGCAATTCGTAGTATTTGCAGAGTTAGGAGTTTCTCAAAGTGTCATTTCCAGGCTATAGAATCGGTTATTGAAAGCTGAAAATGTTCGCCGAAGATCAGGACAAGGTCGTACGCGTGCAGCAACAAAAAATGAGAATAGGTATTTAATACCAACGGCCAGAAGAATCGCAGTATGAACGCCACTCTATTGCAAGAGCACCTTCAGAGGGCTACTGGTACCAGAGTTTGGACTCAAACTGTTCGAAATTGACTCCATCATGTTGGTTTGTATGTTCACTAGGGTGGATCGAAAAATCAAAGTTTGGATAAAATAATCGGCATAGGGTGCAAAAGTTGTCTTTTAAGTGTATTAGCATATATGCAAAATTTTTTCAACTTTGTTTAATATCTTCCGGTGCCCCAAAACGCTTAAATATTTGCAAAAAAACATTTTTTATGCAAATTTCGAATTAAAAATCAAAAATTAAAATTGTGTTAAAGAAACGATTTTACAAGGAGAAACGTAGAGGAGAGGGCGAAGGAATGATAAAAAATACCAACAAAAATTGGAAAATTATCGTACTGAAAAAATATCGTGTTTGTTCGATATCACATTTTGTAAGTGTACAAATTTCGATAAATGTAAATTTCAAGAAGACATGAACATTTCACTTGCTAAGTGATTGTTTATAAAAGATCGAATATTAGAAAGGAAAATGGTTATTGGAGAAGTGGAAGTAATTGCTAATGAAAAAAAGAGAAAAGGAAAAAAGAAAACAGATGGAAGACAAAAGAATAAAGCGTAAAACGGTTAAAAATGATGCTGTTCATGCTCAATCAAAGGAGCTGCTTGAGCTCAACACTATATCTTCGTCCTTGTATACAGATACGGATGTAATTACCTTGTAATATCAATCATAAAATAGTTTAGATTTCCTTACCTTAGCAATGGAATGTGATCGATGCGGAGTTTCAGATAGAACAGCTACTTTATTTGCCAGTGCTGTTCTACAAGACATTGGAATTGTACACGAAGGCGAGGCTTCGCATGTGGTAGATCGCAATAAAATTCGTAGACAGCGTAAAAAGCTTTAAAATGTAGTTGCAAAGTCTACTAAGTTAACAGTGTCGTTGTCTCTTTTAACCGGATTATATTTCGATGGGAGGAAAGAAAACACAAGTGCTAATTAAGAAGGACACAAGGTACTACCCAAAGACCACGAAAGAGGAGCATTACACTCTTGTAAACGAACCTACCTGTGTATATCGGACATGTTACTGCTGCAACAGGAGGAGCTAAAGCCATAAAAGAAGCAATACTCAATTTTTTGGAACACATAATATGCGATTAAATGGGCTAACAGTAATTGGATGCGATGGAACAAATGTTAATACTTGGCACAAGGGAGGTATTATTCGCTTGATGGAACTTGCCTCAATAGACCATTACAATAGTGAATTTGTTTACTTCAAACAAATGAGTTATCCCTCCGTCATCTACTAAATTCTTCGGATGGGCAACAGCTGGTCCTAAAGAATTTTGTCGACCACTTCGTAAAGCAATCAAAACCTACGAACTACCTCTTTTTTTTCAATAAATGTGGAGAATATGCCACATAATATAAATAGAATGGTTCTCAGCAATGGTCAGCAATATCTATATGATATTTGCCTAGCGATATCACGCAGTGAATGTTATTCTGACCTGGCATTAAGAAAGACTGGTCCAGTTGTTCACTCAAGGTGGCTAACAATTGCAGGTAGAATTTTAAGGTTGTATGTGGTCACAGAAAAACTATCTGACAATCTTATTATTCTTGCTACATATATTATGAAGGTATATGCAACCTGTGTATGGTTCCATGTCTAGACAAAGCCCTCCATAACAGAAGGAGCGCTGCATATTTGGAGACTTATTTCATTTTTTAGATATTTGGAACCCAATTTAAGAAATATAGTACACACTTTTATTCAACGAAATAGCTTCCTTTGTCATCCAGAAAATTTGCTATTGTCAATTCTCACAAATAACAGAGAGAATATAAGGTCTTTAGCACTACGAAAACTTATTTGTGCTAGATATGAAAACAGAGGATTATCAGAATAAGAATTTTTCAAGTACCAAAAATAGACTTTAAAGCAAAGGATCTTTTTGCACTTATTAACTGGCAACGAGTTGGACGTTTTAGCCACCTCTTTTGATGAATGTGCCATTTAAATAAATAGAGAACATGGTAAAAAAGTTAGACAGAGGAATGGTCAAAATATCCATGCCATACTCAAGCTGTAGAAAGGTGTTTTCTCATAGTGTTTGAAGCGTCGGAAAGTGTATTTGGAGAAGAGAAGAGACACGGCTTCGTATTGAATAGGATACAATCAAGAAGTCTTATCAAGCATTATAATACAAAAAGGATTACATCCTTTAGAAATATGTAAATCTTCAAATTAATAGAATTAAAAAAATCTATGATTAAGTTCACTTTTTATAAGTTTTGTGATTTATTGCTTTGACTATTAAATTTATACTTCATGTATTATTATAAAATTATAATTATTTATAAGTTTACACTCTAATACTTGAATAATCTGCCAATTATTCAAATATTTTTCATTAATTCACAATTTTTAATATATATTTGTAAAAATGTCAATTTTTATCTTTTTGGAGGGCTTTCAGGCCACCAGAAGATATGAATGGACTTTAATAATAATAAAAAAACGCAAATTAATATACCCAAAACAAAAATTTCTTACCCAGCGCTAAAGGAAATTTTGAAAATATTTTTTTATAAATTTCCCCCCAAAAATGTCATTTTTAACTATTTTTGGGGCACTGGAAGATATGAATGGATTTCAATAAAAAAATATATGTAAACTAATAT
>BGPR01000293.1:244993-302328 GCA_013235015.1 Araneus ventricosus
TATAAATGTATCAGAATTTTCTTTTGGATATATAAATGCATCAGAATTTTCTTTTGGATATATAAATGTGTCAGAAATTAAGTAAATCGCAGCAAATGGTACATTCTTTGACGTTTCTGAGAGCAAGAGGAAAAATTCGAAACTTTATTAAGACTAGAAATCACTGAGTGTCAACAGAATAAAAAAAGAGATTAGTCCTAAGAGTAACAAGCTAAAGGCGCAAAAATATCAAACAGTCATTAAGGAGTTGGAGTGAAATGGCCTCAGATTTGATAAATGATCCGAAAATCATCGAATCTCCTGCTCTAACGATCAAAATATTTTGCATAATCTGTAGAAGTTTTCGCGACACAAAAGTGTGGATCAAATTCTTCAGAAGCGTGTCAACTAACAGTTGCTTTAAATTAATTAAAAACAAGCACTTTCATATTGGAAAATTGTTTGCAGATAATTAAATTAATAAAATTAACAGATTTATTATTTTTAATCTTAATTCATTTAAATTAATGTAAGGGACAAGTAACTTTATCGCTGCATCTTCAGCTTTTTTAATGGCATTTTCGCTGTTTGCTAGATCATTAATCTTTTCTTCGCAGATATTTTTTTCTTTCTGAAAAGAGTATTAGATGAAAAAAAAACATGACTGAGAAAATGCTGAAAGAAATGGAAATATTGGATTTTGGAAAATAAAACGTACTGTATATGTGTCAGATAAGTATTTTCTGTTTTATGTCTCTTTGGGAAGAATTTTAATATTTCTGTTTATTTAGAGCAACACTATAAGTAATTAAAATTCACTTTTAACATCATGAAAAAATTTAAAATGCAGTGAATCAGTTCACAGTACGAAACTTATTACGGAAGTTTTTGGAGCATCCGTACAAGAAAAAAATTTCAAAATATATTTATCTCAGTTTCAGAGTTATTGTTTAAATTTCTTGTGGTTGCTGACAATTTGGCGAAGCAGGGCACGGCTGAACCATTGTGTTCAACCCCCTCCTTAACATTTGACGAGATTTATTCCATCAGGAAAAACAAAGATTTAAAGACGTGGAGGGTCCCTCCATCCCATGATTGGTATAAGCGGAGCAGTCCTGGTGGCTCCATTGGCCTTGCCTGTGACAGAGCCGACCAGACGGCGCTGTCCAGATTTGTCAGCAGTCACCTGAGGAGTTGCTCCTTCAGCCACGGTAACAAAGTTTTTCCGGTCTGCGCAAAGTGTGGAGTAGCAAGTGCGTCCCCAGAGCACATCCTCTCTTGTCTTCGCCTATCTAGGGAGACTTTCGAGACGGATCCTTTGCTTGCTCTCGATTTCTTGAGGGTGAGTGGGCTCATGGACGGTGTCTAGCTGCCTCTAGACAGAGAGGGATTAGTAACAACAACAAAATTTCTTGTCTGCAAGCTTCCTACATAAATGAATCCTCCACTAAGTCTAGTGCTCTCTAAAAATGTATTTATTATAATTATTTTTCATTTGACTCGAGTCATCTTCTCGTTTATCATTATCATCTCACAACGTTTATGAGCTGTCAAAGGCATTCGCATTTTTATAAAAAGCTATTTGGGGAACCATGTAGCATGTAGGCACAACAGAGCTAACTGCAGGATAACTTTAATAAAGAAAGCAATAATGTTTGAAAAATGACGGTAAGCCCACCATCCAAATTTATATTAGGTGTCATTTAAAAATATTTATCCGTTATTACTGCTCATTACATTTGTGGTTCTTACCGAGGTTCCTTCAACTGCTTTTCACACACAGACATACCCTTTCATTCCATCTAATAAGCATGATCTTCTATGCCGGTACTTGGAGAAGGGACATGAATATAATAATAATAAGGCAATAGGGTACAATTGCTGTAAACCTACCCATAAAAAAATTCGATGGTGAAGTTTCTGTGCTTTTTTCAAACTTAAATTCTTCACCTCTTTCTTTTTGAGAACTACCACTTATTCCGATCTATTGCTAGCTCAATATCTACGCTTACACTGTTGTTTAATCGCCAAATGGTGTTGCTTAGACGATCAACAGTTACAGTGTTTTGGGACTATCTCTGCTGAAGTTCCCATTTTTGACAAAGAAGTGGACATTTTTTCCATTTTAAAACTAAAGCGACAATATCTAAAAATTGCTTAAAAGATTGAATCCATATGATATTCTAGGTACATTATTCTCAAAGGCATAGTATTCAGTGTATTTAATGAAAATACGTGTTAGGCAATGAAAAGGAGCAGGGGATTCTGTGAACATTTGCATTGAGCAAAAAAAAAAAAATGTAGTTATTATTATTTATTCAGTGAAATTTTATACTCTGATAAATACTTATTCCTTACCAAATTCTTGGAAGTAGAAGCGTGATAAAAAACATCACTGGTTAAAGTTTTAATATTCTCTGAATTCAGAGTACAAAATTATTAGAAAAAGATCTATTATTCATAAGGTGAATCTATAAAATGATAAAATATATAAAAGTGTAAACATGTGAAATCATGTCAAGAACCGATAAAGGTTAAAAATGGTGTTTCTGCTTCGTATACAAATTTTCAAATATTAATTTCGCTTTCGCAAAATTCCTTAAAGAATTTTTATTTCAAAGATTTGTAACTTGAAAAACCATGCAATTTTTTTTTGTACTCAGAAAATTAAATATAATCTATGGAAGTCACCCCGAACTCATTGGGTCTATGCAGCTGGTTATAAACACAAAAAAAAATTAAGAAATTAGGATTTAGTGTAAATTCTTTATTCGAAAAATACAAATCAAATACCAGATAATAGGTTTTATATATATATATAAACAAATATATAACTTGTTATATATGAACATACAAAAAGAAAGTAAACAAGGCATATCAAAATGCAAGTCATAAACTAAAAATTCATTAATTAAACAAAATAACCAAATCTAAAATAAGATCTGAAAAATTGAAAATACTATAGATACTAAGAGCAAAATGTAAGTTTACACATTTAGATGTGAACATGTAAATGAACTCTGTTGATATCAAAACTATAGAAAAAAGGCAATCCAGGTATATGGAGTTTTCAACAATTAAATTAGTTGCTTGGCTGCGGACAAGCTTAGCCAAGTTGATATATATATATATATATATATATATATATATATAGTCGAAATGAGAATAAAATTCAGTTTATCCTAGAAACATAGAAGCAATAGTCTGAAACTAAAATATTTGCATTCTAGAAATAGAGTTTAATAATGCGATTTTGAAAATCTGAAAGAAAATACAACAGGTTTCTATCAAGCATGCATTTTATATACACACTTTTTTAATAATATTAATACTGTTCAACAATGTAAATCATTCTCAATAATCACACTGTGCACACAAGGCAATGCACATATTTTTCTTGTTTATAATCCTAAACCCATGTCTGTGTTACAGTATTTTTTATAAGTTTTTTTATGTTTCAAACCCATAACGATGAATGAGAGAATCCCATCAGACATAATATATTTGACTTAAATAATACTTCAGTTTAAAAATCTATCTGAAATTTCATTACTTGGAGTTTATTATTTCTTGACATGGAATATTATTAAAAATTTCTTCATATCTATTGATGAATATGTAAATTTTATCGTTTTGATATGATCATGTGGCGTTCATTACTACTAGAGCCAAATTGTCAATCCATCAACTTGAATCCGGTTGTCTACGGATCATTTTTGCCTTGCTTCTACGCAGTCACTCCAAGCGAATCTCTTTGTAATCAAACTGAGGAGATTCATTACTGTATATATACTAGAGCTGTCTCGTGTTATACTACAGCTATTTATTTCGTCAGTGATGTGACTTTTAATTCCGGAATTAAATAAATAGATTATCCTTTTAGTATGTTTCTTTGAGTCTGCCTTAATCACTGGTAGTTAATAGACTAGGCTCCATCAACTCAGATGATTGATATGAGTGGTGAGTTTGTCTGGAGATTAGAGGGGTTAGTCTAAAATCATTTTAGGAGAAATAGTTAATTTCACGAACAAAAAGTTAATATATTTTAATATTAAAGAAGCAATTCAGTCAAATTAAAAGTATTCATGCTAAAGAATAAGAAAAATAATTGAACGTTTATAGTTTGAATATTTGTGCTTTACCCTTGCATGAATTTGACTTTTTAAAACAATTTACCAATCAAAACAAAGTTCATCGTGAATTACAATTAGCCTGCTATAATGAAACAAATCTGTACACACATTTGAAAAATAATTTGTGTTGAAAGAATACTCACACAATATATACCTCCTATTTCAATTTTCTTTTCTTTTCTGAAATTTAGAGTAAAAAAATGATACAATGTTAGGACTCTACCATCTCTGAAAATGACGCTGAGAAAAATTTAGCGTGAAACCTACTTTACATTAGTAAATAGCTAAATTTGATTAAAAATCATAACACGAAACACCCTGAACTAATCAATAAATATATTGTATACCGATAAATATTTTCTTAAGTAAATATTTTGAAAGGACCCGGAAGAAGAAATGAATTTAAAGCAATTGATATGGTCTTTGTGTATTTTGGAATCGAATCCCCTTGTAAAATAATAACTGCTTGAAACGTTTTTGGGAACGAAGCAAATTTTAATACTTGGATTCTAATTGTGTTAATATCTTTCAATACTTCTTTTCTAAACAAAAGTTTATATAAACAAATCTCCTAAGAGTACTCTCCATTAACTGATTTCTTATTTTATTTTCATTAGAGAATATTAAAAGAAGGGCAAATATGTAAGTAGTTGCATCAAAACATATTCAGATCGTCTCGGTTTGCCGCGTGTTGAAAGTCCTGGAACGGGCAGAGTAAACGAGATCGAACCGGAAAAATAGAACCATTCAGTGCCAGAAATATCATTTTTACTCAGTAGATGGCGCTGTATGACCACGGGTCTGTACAACTGAAACGCGGGTTTTGCTTTGAATGTTTGGTTTGTATATTTGAGAATCACTTATATGCTTATGCATTCTGCCTAATTGCTTGGACGGATGGAGCTATCGAATATTTCTGGAGAAACTTCAACCAGATTTTCAGAAGAAGAGTCAAACAATTAGGTGCTGAGGCGTGAAATGTGGCTCAAAACAATTATCCTCCACTTATAATATTCATAGTTTTCGTCAGCGTTTGAATAACGGTGGATACGTGATCAATTAGCTGCTACGATTATCACACTAATCATGCCACGAGATTTTTCTGAAATGGTCTGGAAATATAAATGAATTGCACCACAAAGAGTGTCGAAAATCCTACCGTATGCATTTGTTTCACTAGCTGGCGCATTAATCAGATACTCAAGATTCTTCCAGAATGTTCATAATTTTATATGCTAATAAAATCACGGTGTGTTGCAGCTTGTAGACATAAGTTCGATAACCTCTTGTAACTGTGCATCTCGAAAATGCACTATTAATAAAGCATACTTTGTTCACTTACTTGCTGCTCTTCCAATTATGCGATCACTGTGTCCTAATAATAACGTCTCTGTTTCTGGCCGGGAGGTTTCAGGTTCGAAGACTGATTTGGCTTAGTGCTGTTTAAATTTGAATTCGAGGGTCGAATGCCCTGCCTTCCATGTGGTGTGGAAACTTGTAGAGGAGTTGGATGCCAGCTCAGATGTCGACCGCATCACAATTCGAAATTACTGTGTCCGTCCGAAAATAGCCCTCGTGTTGCTTCAATACATACTTAAATGTTATTGAACTAACATGAAACCGTCTTATTTTTAGTTATTTCTCAATGCTATTGTATTAAAATTACTTACCTTATGTCACAATGCTACACACTTTAGATTTATCTTTTCACTAACCTACCTCCACTCAGAAAAATGAATATCTGAACCAGGAATGGCGCTAGAGTTTGCCCGACGGGGGTGCCTGATTTGCCCGACAGGGGGGACGAGTGTAATGAAATTGGTCTCAAATTTTCGCCAGATTATTATTTATTAACTACAGTTGAATATCCCGTACAAAAATTTTTCCCGATAGGGGGGCACAGCATCCCTGACGGGGATGCCAGGGCTCCCCCCGGTCCCCCCTCTGGCGCCACCCCGATCTGAACTGAAACACCCTGTAAAAAGTGCTGAAAATTCGTTGAAACAATATTTTTTTGTATATAGATATTTCACACTCTGTTATTACTCTTCTTATCCGATGATATAATTGGAAATTAATGAGTCTCATACGTTACAATATGTCGCACAAACAAAATACTTGATAAGGAGAGACAATTATTTCTACGTGATCTGCAAAGGGCAGGCTTACGAAGGAATAAATAACGAATCAATTTCAGAACCGCTGGAATGAATACTGACACAACACACATGCAACAAAATCATTAGAATGTATTCAGTCCGCCATTTCAAATGAAGTCCATTTTATTTCAAATCGTTAAAAAAACGACGAAAGAAAATAGAATGAAAAATAAATATTCTTATACGCCTTTGAATTACAGAATAAACTTCGATCTTCTTATAACAACTCGGAAACTTATGCAATGAATGCAATTTAGCTGAGTGGTTCGTTTTACATCTAAAAAAAGTAAGAAAAAAAGTGAAAATTCAATTACAATTCCCTCCCTTTCGCGCAGTTAAAAAATGTATCTGAAACCTTGTAACCGGGAGTTGTGGTACACACGGTGATTCTGCTCAGCTACGTAGTTCGAGAACAAATGATTTTCCACGATACAACGGGAGAAAAGCATGACCATTATTTCAAGTGTCTGATTCTTGCTATATAATTGGGGTCCCCCGTTCCAAGAATCCGGGAAATCTCCAGTTGAAAAATGGACGGAAAAGTTGTTATAAATGATCTCACGTTTCGTTTGTGTCTTCAGTTCGGCTTCCAATGTGTTTGCGTGTGTTGTTTCCATATTCTCCGGTTTCATTTTTGCAGAGTTAGATTATCTTTGCAGAAAAGCTAATAAGATTGAATTTCTTTAAGAAAAAAAATATTTTATTTTATTGTTTTGTGGTTTACGTGATTCATTTTTTTTTTGCTTTTTCGAAACTTTTATTAAGTTCCATGAGGTTAGAAATTAAAAGGTATCAAATGATTTAAAATTTTAACAGTTCATTAAATATTTTAGTTGATTTCAGTTTTGCTTTAGTATGGTTCTTATGGTAAAATTTGGTTTCTATGGTTTTATGCATACTAATGTTTAATTTTAGTAACTTGTAGTAGAGACTTAAAGTATTTGAAAGATTTGAGACTGATTATAAGATAATTTTTGTCCGAATATTTCAGTTTTGCTTTAGTATGGTTCTTATGGTTAAATTTGGTTCCTATGGTTTTATACATACTAATGTGCAATTTTAGTAGCCTTTAGCAGAGACTTAAAGTATTTAAAAGATTTCAAAGATTCATTATGATATGATAATTTTTGTCCGAATTCAGAAGAATGAAAATTTTCTATAGTGTCGTTATAAAACTAAAATTTTGATACTTTCGGAAATTTATATTTATATGAACAAGCTTTTAGCATATCTAAAATCTATTAAACTACTTTAAATATTGTTCGTGTATTATTACGATTCCCTTTCTTTCTATAAAAATATTGCTTTTTGAATGCTTAATGCATTTCACAGAAATTATTAACTATTTTTTTTGACTTTGAGAAAATTTACTCATATTGCATTCATTATTCCATATTTTAATTTAATACTTACTTGTTGTGGTGTAAAAATTGTAATTCTATAAAAATAAATGTTATTTGAAACATTACAGAAGTTTTCATGACAAACATCATGTAAACTATTTCATCTGTGTCATCTATTTCTTTATAATTTCTATATATAGATAGCAATATAGATACTATATTATGCCAATTTACTCTCCAATCAGAAGTAACTTAAGTTTGAAACATAGGATATCCAAGAATAATCCAGTTGTCAGCATAAATTCTTTTCTGATACTATGTATCAGTAAATGTAATGAAATAATACCAATACCTTTTGTAATATTCATCATAGTTTTTAGTCTTTAATGTACAGTGAGTGTTAAAATTAATAACTTTATGAATATTCTATATCATCGTTCAGTCCTACTATACATTCATGTCTGAGATCTTGTTCACGACAAAGAATGAAGTTTAGTTGAGCTATAATTAGATCTAGATAGATTTTATACATAAGTTAGATATATATAGGGTGTCCCAAAAGTCCTTGACGCATTTCAAAATTTAATAAAAAAAATAATAAATTGTGATATCAGTGCGCGGTTTTTACTAAATTGCATTACGTTTCATTAAGTTTTTTCTATAAAGAAATTGATAATAAAGCAGAAATTTAATTTTAATAAATGTCTCTACCGCAAACAGTATCGACGTACTGTTATTCCTATAATTCCTAATTCCCGCGAAGCGTTTCGTGTTGACCATGTAGCACTGCAAATAAGCAATTGGCGGATTCGTTCGACATCATCATGTAATGTGTGTTGCCTACCACTTCTTGGCCTGCCCAACATGCTGCCAGTCTTTAAAAATCTTCGGTGCCATGACAAAATGCTGTTTCGACAAAGAGCAACTTTATGAAACTTAGTACGAAACTTTCTTTCAACTTGAATAATGGACTTTGTTTCAAAGTACCAACCGACGGAGTTTGCTCTTTCCATTGGAATCATCACCCTTGCATGCAATGGCGGATTAGAAGCTAACCTTACTAAGCTCATGTTGTACCACTTACGCTATCTATGTGCAGAAAATTGAACCATTCTTTATGTCAAAAAACACTTTGTGGAGAGTGATGTAATTTAGTGAAAACCGCACACTGATATCACAATTTTTGCACAACAACACCTGTACATGAGTCGTAGAAAAATATGTCTACATTAAAGATATTACAGAAAATTTTTATTCTTAAGATAAATTAAACATTTCGATTTTAGAACTGCATAAAATTATGCAATTTTGAGGAATTTTCTATTTAATATACATATAAATACACTTTATGCAAACAAAGTTTCAGAAGCAACGAACATTGTAAATTATCATTTATAGCTTGATTCCTTTTTACATAATATTAAAAAATAAAAGAAATTAAATCTTCAATTTTTAACATTCCTTCATTTTCGACTGATTATTCTCTATAAAAAAATAAAGAGATTTTATACCACAATTCACATTTTTTTATATCTTTAAGAATGCTTTAAGTTTATAAATTAAGTTTTAATACTAGGAGTTAATTCCGGCTAAGGTTACTTTTATTGTTTGACACTGAACCATTCACCATCCCAACAAAACCTCAAATCAGATAAGCTATTCCCTAGTTGAAAATTAGCGCTTCTCCTGTCGGAAAAAAGAACATAGGAAGAAGAGTTGTAAAAAAATTCCTTCAATGTAAGGGGAGAGGAAGGAAATTTTTATGGATATGTTTGCAAAAAAGAAAACATTGGAAATTTATTTTCGTTTAAGACTTCAATAACATTAAAGCACTGAATACAATTCATTATTATGTCACATTATCTCAATAAGCAAAATTAAATTCAGACAGGTCATGCTCTTCTATGAAAAGCATTTCATTCACTGAAAAATTAAATTCAAAGTTTAGCTTAATTATATTAACGACCCGTTTTGAAGCAAAACGAGGGCAATTTTGGGTCGAACCTCGTAATTTTGTACTGAGGTCAGATGTTGAGGACGACGCCTGAGCTGGCGCCTCCTCTCCAAGCTCCCGCACCGCACCAGCGGGAGGGCGTTTGATTTAGCGTGCAACAGACACAATATATGACGGATCTTCAGTGGAATCGGGTTTCGAACCTGGAACCCTCCTGTTCCGAGGCCGACACCTAACCACAAGGCCACAGCGGCCTCAAAATTTAAGGCAAAATCTCATCAAAATATCTGTATGTGGTTTAATTAAGTGTGTATGAAAATACAGTGATGTAAAATCAATTTAGTAACGACCAGTAAGGTAAAATTTAGCACAATTCTAATTTGAAATGTCTATGAGGTTTTGTTTCCAATTGAAAAATCAATCGCTCATGTTTGTTTTTTATCATTAGTACCACATTCCTGACTTTTAACTTTTATCTTTTGGAAATGCACTGAACGTTATATGTAATTATGCAATAAGTTTGCAAGTCGCAAATCGATCAATTTATTGAAAGATCCGTTTTCTTAAAAAACTTTAATGACGCTTTAGCATTAAACAAGATCTCATAACTTTTGAAACCCCCGAAAAGATCTAGAAAAAGGAGCAGCATGAGGAAGAGCCATACAAGGTGATAATAAAATCATGGAACAAACTCTAAGTGTAGGGAAGACACACAGAATAAAGGCATTTTTGCAATAGTACTTGATGTCGCAAACACAAAGGAGGACCGCTATATAGGTATCTTTGCAAGCGAATTAAGTGAAAGAAACGGATATACCAGAGAACATGTGCAACGCAAGATTAAGGGAATAAAAATTTTAAATGGAATAGCAGCACAGCTGCATAAATAACAGCATACGAGGCGTGTATAGCCTGCTAAAGTACGTCCTTTGAACACTTACTTACAGTACTCCAAAGCTTAGTTGTTTGTATAATGCCCTACTCGCCATTGCAACAATCACGCTGCATACGTCTAGAAATTTTGTTATTTATGCAACTATGTTGTGTTGATTTTGTTAATCTGTATTACATGAAGCATGTGTTGCACACATTATCTGGTACATTTATTTAATTCACTGGCAAACATTCTCCTTGTAGTAGTCGCCATTTATGTTTTCGGCCCCATGTTCTCTTGCAAAAATGACTTTTTTATATATGCCTGACCTACCAATAAAGTTTATTCCACAAATTTAGAGTCATCCTCTACAGCAGCGTTTCCCAACCTTTTTGGCTCTGAGGACAACCTGTTCTGTAAAAAAATATTTTGAGGCCCACTAGCTAAATATACAAGTAAAAAATATAAACACACAAATTTATACATATTATATATGCATGTCAATAATTACTAAAGCTTACTGTAAAGGATTAAAAATACATTGTTTTATAAAGCAAAAAACCAGTATATACTCTTGAAGCTCCTCTGACTTAGGCTTCTCCACGGCCCACCAATACACTATTCGCGGCCCACAAGTGGGCCGAGGCCCATGGGTTGGAAACCGCTGCTCTACAGCATTCCTCCTAAGAATCAAGCTAATCTAGAGAATAAATTACCACATTTTCACAGCAGGTTATATGTGTTTAATTTAGATGTCTAGTCCAGATGTGATATATATTAAGAAGTTTTTGCAGTTATATCAAAATTAGAATTTTTTACTGTCACTGAAAATTATACTTAAGCTTTCAGAACTGTAAAATTTTGAACGTTATTTAAGAGCATGTGAATAAACAAAAATTCAAATCAGATAAGTTATTATCCTGAAAGGAATTTCTTCGACTGATGCCAAAACAGAAAGAAGGCATCAACTAGAAACATATAAATGATAGTTTCCAGAAAGAGTGAGGGTAAACTGGAAGGGAGATAGTTTCATTCTTACCACCCATTGCAAGGCTTTAATTATAGATGGGAACAGTTCGGAATACAAATATTTTGATCAAGAAACATTACTGCGAAAGTTTCTATCATCAGACAACAAACTCAAGATCAAAATAACGAACAACAAACACATCTCACATTTAACAGAAAAGTATCTGTTATTCTTTAGATTTTCTTAACTTTTCAGAACCTATTGATGCCGTTGCGGCATTATTGTAAAATTTGGAGATCGAGCATTGGAATATTTCGAGATCGAACAGTTCAATGTCAGACACCCGATTCCATCTACGATCTGCTATGTGTGTGGGCCCGCTGAACATTTAATCGGATTCGTGTTCAACGCCCTATGCTTGTTTTGTCGTGGAAATATGTATCGGGGGCGCCGGCTCAGCTGTTGCTGTCATAGGACTACATTGCAAAATGACATGACCCTTCACCAAATGATCCTCATGGTGCTTCAAAATGGGAAGTTGATATAACTAAACTAAACGTTCAAGTCAAATATATTAGGCTTTGAAGTCTAGTGTATTTGACTTAAAATAAATCTTAGTAGCACAAAGTAGTATGTACTTCTACAGTAAATGCGGTGAAAAAATGTACAGATGCCTTAAATACAATGGTGAGACCATATAGTACCACGAAAGAGTTAACTTCACGTAAACATAAAAGAATAATCCGAAAATGCAAGATTACATACGTTTTATTGTCACATATAAATATAAATAGAAAGAAACTGCGCAATTTTCAATCATTTTCCGGATTTCAATAGCGAATCATTCGAATTTTCACAACACGCGCAGTAAATCGATGATCGACATACTAAAAATTTTGGTGGTGATGATCTTCATTCAACGTTATATGTTCATTAAGTAATAACCCACTAGATAAGTATGCAAACGTAGAAGCTTCAATCAAAATACAGTCGGACCTCTATTTAACGAAGTCACTAAATTCCGAAAAAAAGTTCGTTATATGGAAAATTCGTTAAATAAAGATGCACCTTTTAAACTACACAAAACAGATTTTAAATTCATAAACACTAAATATTATTAGAAAAGTAATTAATCACACTTTTATTTTGTAAATTAATATCCATTTGTTTTATATATTTGAACCATCAAAAAAATCTGCAAGGGAAACAAGAATAAAACAAAATATTGTCCGGGAATACACTGTATTTTCAATTTAAAAATAATTTTATATTAAAATTAATGAATTTTAGCATTTCATCATACGAAGGTTTGTTGATTTCAGCATCATGATCATTTCCATCTTCATCACAAATCATTGCTGTATTGCTTTTATTTTTCACACTATCCACTTCAAAACTGCCTCATCCACATCTTCATAGATACATACTTTTAAACGTTTTGAACAAGAATTCGATGGATCATAATTTTGTATCTTATCACGATTTTTTTATGACGGTTGATAAGCTGTTTGGAGAAATAATAAATTTTAAAGAAATATCCTTTTTTATCACACCTTTATCCACTTCATGAAGAATTAAATTTTTTTCTTTGGTACTCAAGCACGTTCGCTTTGACATTTTTCAGCTTCAAGGTCATTGATCACTATAAAATGTGTTAAAAGAAAGAATAAATCTGAAATGTTTAGAAATATTTTGAGAAATAGGGAGAAAAATAAATATTGGATCACAAGAAAAAGTTCGTTAAATAGAGAATGCACTTCGCTATTTGGAGGTTATTTTACGAAGAAATTCGTAAAATGTTCTTGGTTCCTAGAAAAAGTTCGCAAAACCGAAAAATTCGCAAAATAGAGGTTCGTTAAATAGAGGTCCGACTGTAATTGATTCAACATATGAATTAAGTAACAGCAAAAGTCTGAGCATTATGTCAGAAACTTTTAATAAACAAGGCTTCTAATCGGATGAGCTATTTTGCTCCGAGATATATTTCTTCTTCTGACACTCCAAGAAAAAGGAAAAGCAGTAGAAGCAACTGGAAGAATAGTTATAAGAAATCCCCTAAACTAAGTGAAGCAGGAAAGGAAAGACTTAATTTTCTCGGATACATGTGTAAAATTGTAAAAATTAACAATTTGTAGAATCTCCATAGTAAACCGTTAAAATTTCCACAAATCCCATAGTAAATCGATGGTCTATATACTAACAATTTTGATAATGATAATCTTCACTGAATGCATTATGTTCGCTAGCCAGTCACCCACTGTATGTATGTGAACGTAGAAACTCATGTCAAAATAATTGATTAAACTTATGCATCAAGCAACAGTAAAACTCTGAACATTATGTCAGAATATTTTGATAAACAAGGCTTCTAATCGGATGAGCTATTCTCCTCCGAAATATATTTCTTCTTCTGACACTCCAAGAAAGGAGAAAAGCAGTAGAAGCAACTGGAAGAAAAGTTATAAGGAATCCCCAAAACTAAGTGAAGAAGGAAAGGAAAGACTTAATTTTCTCGGATACATGTGTAAAATTGTAAAAATTAACAATTTGTAGAATCTCCATAGTAAACCGTTCAAATTTCCACAAATCCCATAGTAAATCGATGGTCGATGTACTAACAATTTTGATAATGATCTTTGTTCGTTGGCCAGTCACCCACTGTATGTATATAAACGTAGAAACTCATGTCAAAATTATTGATTAAACTTATGCATCAAGCAACAGTAAAACTCTGAACATTATGTCGCAACATCTGAATAAACAAGCCTTCAAATCGGATGAGCTATTCTCCCCCGAAAAGTATTTCTTCCTCTGACACTCTGAAAAAGAAGAAAGGCAGCAACACGAAGAAGAGTTATAAAGAATCCCCCAAAGAAAGCGAGGCAGGAGAGGAAAGGACTTCATTTTCTCGGGTACACGTGTAAAATTGGAAAAATGACAAGGCAAGGCGGCGAGCGGGGAAAACGGGGCGATATTTCAATAGCGAGTATCCCTCGGAAAAGTCCAAATAGAGGCGTCGGAAATTCGGTGTCGATCGAGCTGGGGGCGGGGTCTACGTCTGCCCGAAATGGATTACGGTGTCGAGCAGGGGAAGTCCAATTCGTCTCGGGAAGGAAGGTTCCGGAATGGGTGCTCTTAGTTAGGTTATTAGATGCACTCCTGCAAACGAGTTCATAGCTGTGAGTAATTTAGCTTGTTTCCTAGCGGAACAATGGCTGAAAAGTTGAGGATGTTGATAGATAATAACTTATTGTAGTTTAGGGACTAGTGAAGAGAGAGGGCGTTTTAAATTGTCTCTACACGTATACTACTTAGCTTTGGGAACGGATGGAAATGTGGCTTTCTTCCTTGGTCCCTTAGGTTATAGGAGGACGGAAACTCCAAACATCCTTTTTAACCTCTTCGCACATAATGACGTATCTGATTATTGTAATGAATGACAGAAATTTTCATATTTAATTCAGTAACTAAATAACAATGTTCTTTTCTCTGCCTCATTATTTCTTTTATTCTGAAAGGATTTTTAATTGCAACATTCATCAGTACAAGAATTAATAAATGAAAAGGATGACGAGACAACCATCACCAACGCTATAAGAGTTTCTACTACGGTTTAGGTTTAGAAAAATTAGTTTTGCGATGTAGGGGAAAGTGGAGTAAAATCGGGTACCTAAGGTTCGAAAGACTGTTGGAGCTAAATTATTCGACATAGAGTTGTCAAATTTTATTAAAATATTCGTTATTTAACGAAGAACAATATATCTTTCCAGGAAAGTCAGTTTCATTACTGTTTTTATCAATGATTTTTTTATAAAATAAGGTCAAACTACCCGGTTTTACCCAACTAGTGGGTAAAACCAGGTACACATGTTAACGTAACAGGGAATTGGGAAAACTCGATTTTCAGTGGAACAGTTGCAATCATGTTTATTTTATATGACAATTAAGAATATTAGTTACAAAATTCATTTGTAAAGCAGTTGTCTTCTTCCTTCGCAACACTGCAGTTTTAGTTAGAATTTTAATTAAATAAATATTAAGCTAAATTTTGGCGTTTTTCCTTTATAACGTCCGAAATTATTACAGAACAAAAATTATTTTTACACCACCTGAATATTTTAAAAAAATATCTTTTCATTGATATCAATTAAGTTGTCATATGATTTTTCTATAATTTTAACAGATTTAAAAATATTTTTTGGCATAATTTACATCAAAACTTTTCTTGTTACAATGAAATTCAAACCGCTTTCAATGCTTAAACAAATATTTATTTGTGTGTTTCTCTTCCATTGTTGAAAGCTAAGATAATATCCTATTGGATTTTACTTTCCTTTATTATTTGATCAATTTTTCTGTGAAATCTGTAAAGAAAGACCTGAAGATATTAAGTATATAAGCAAATAATCCAGTAAAACTGAATGATTATAATTGCTATGTTTTAATTCGTTTTACCAGCATGTTTTAAGCCAATTAACATTCTGCTGGACTTAAAGTGTGCCGCGCTATTTTGATGTTGAAATAAAATTTGTCAAATTAAAGTTCGCGTCGCTTATGTATAATTGGATGTTACTTGACTCGAACAGTTACTTGATTGGATTAGGGACGTTAATGTAGACAACTAACATAACAAGTGCCAGGCTACGAAAAGAACGCGGGATAAATTTCTATTACAATTTAAAATTTAAAATTACTTTGTTAAGGGAATAATGAATATCAAATTATGCATAAGAGAGAAAGTTGAAATTATATTCCCGACTAACAAGCTGGCCGCCGACTGCGGCTATTAAGTAGTGATAAATCAAACACATTTCTTTGCTAAAATTTATTTTACCAATTTATTAAATGGTTTATGATAAAGCATTGTTAACCCTTTAACTGCTTTATTTTTTAACTATCTACTTAAATAGTTAAACAATGATGATATCTTCTGTCTTGGAAATGCATTGCAATTATAATTCAATTGAGATCCTAACGGATATTTGTAATGTCTATGGATTCTATTTAATTTCCATATCGAATTATAACGTCTGTGAATGGCTTTGTTTTAGTTTATAAGTTAAAAATCCCGATAATTCGATGCACGTACGGCATAAGGGCTAAATTGGACCTTATGGAACTGCATAATATGTATTCCTTGCTTCCACAAGGACCATAGGAGTTATCAGAAGAGGCTTACCCTTGTAAATTTTGGAATCATATTTGCATATACAGGCTCTCCCCGACTTCAAGTCCGAATAACTTTCCGACTAGTAAGTTGTAAGTCCAGGTGGTCATACGTCGAATTCATATTTATAACAGGACTGTAATTAAATATTGTTACAAAGCTATAAAGTTGTTTACCTGAAATGCTAATCTTGGTGACTTAGCTACAAGTTTAGCGACCTTGGCGACATATTTGGAGACCATTTTGGCTACAAAGTTGGCGACTTTGGCTACAGAAGCAATTTTCTAGAAAGACCTTGAGCTTTCAACCTCTTTCTACTGGCTTCATGAACATTCTGGAGATTACGTCACTTCTTACATAATGATGTCACGTCCTGTTGAAAAAGTATAAAAGCAAGCTCTCAAGCCAACAGGAGTTAATTGGATTTTGATCAGCAAGCAAGCTGGTGAGCTAATAAGAAACCTTTGAGAGCTGTGTTCAGATTTATTGGTAATCTCTGTTGTGAATTTTTACAAGTGCTGTTTTAATACTTGTGCTACGTTTCTTTTCCTATAATATTTGTAAAATAAAGAGGTTTATTTTTTAATCCTGCTTATTGGACTGCATTCACGTACATCGACAAGACAATTTAGTTAAAATATAATAGATATTCACGGTTTAAACGAAAAAAATAGTTATCCGAAACGGCACCCCCCCAGTTATCCGGGGTTGTACTGTATATGTGTTTATAGCCGATAGTAGAAGGTCTGACAAAATAAAAAAAGAGCAAAAATTATTTAACAGTCACATGATTTTTCTTTCTGTCTTATAGTGATGACATAAAAAGCAAAATAATGTTCTTGCCTTGAAGTTCTTTAAAAAAAAACAAAAAAAATTGTTTATCTAGCTTAAAATTAATATAACAAACTTAAAAGTTTGAATACATGTTACCACCCATGGCTAAGTCTCTATGAAGAAATGTTACTTAACATAAGGATTAATTAATTCTAAACTGAAATGATGCTATATTTATTTAGTGATATATTATGAAAGGCAAAGCTTAAATGGCTAATTATCTACAGATTTTGCGTGACATTTTCCACCATTTCTAGCTCCAAACACTGCTTGTTTAATGATAGGGAGCTGTAGTAAATGATTAATATCTATTTTCATGAATGGCACGCACTGAAACAAAACTGGAAACACATTAGCGTTCACAGTAATCTTTCCTTACAGTCTTTAAGATTCATCTCATCTTTAAAGCAAACATTTGAATTACAAATAACAATGAATAAATTTCTGCGAGAATTAATTTAAAACATCGAAAAATTTTACAAATACACCAGTGTGCAAAAATTAAGGACTATTTCGTAAAATGCGAGAAATTTGCAATTAATGCGAAAAATATTAGTTCTGGAGAATCGTGTGACATTTAATAGAGTATCATACACATTTTAAAGTGAATATTCGGTCACGGGGGCAATTAAGGGGGGCACCAGAAAGAGATGAAGGCGAAAATGGAGTTTGACCCATATTGTTTCACAGAAAATTCATGACGAGATGTGACTTTCATCAATGGTTATTTTTGATGTGCATTGCATTTACATGCATTCTCGTAAACATCGCACAAATATTCAGGAAGATATAAAGGTTTCTTTAAAAAAATCCCAGATTTTTCCGTATGTTTTTTGCTTATTACATGCAGAATGATATTCGAAGAAATTAAATTTAAATAATGTATTTAATTTATAAGTGTACATGGGTATACAGGATATTCAACTTTCCTAAAATTCAATGCAAGTGTTAGAAGATTCAAGTTTCGAAAGTATCGATTTGTGCAAGAACCTTCATCACTTAGCTTCTCTTAAAGATAATTTAAATCCACCTCACTGAAATGACTATATACGCCTGAATGTTTACGGGATTCATCTGGATTTTTCACTTGTATACGAAGTATACAAAGAGAAAGTATTGTAATCGTCAAAAAATTCGAACTCGAGATTTTGACGGATCTCCACGTTTTAGACCTCCCTGAGTCCGAAAAACACAATTTTGGAATTATGTCTGTATGTCTGTGTGTCTGTGTCTGTCTGTGAACACGATAACTCGAAAACTATTAGAGCTACGGGGATGAAATTTGGTATGTCGTCTTTAAATATAATTTGTAGGTTTCTATCAAATTTTGGACAAAATCCATCAAAGGGAAGTCTGTCTATTTGTATGTCCGCGGTCGTGTGAACGCTATAACTCAAAAACTTGATTAGCTAAATGGATAAAATTTGGTACACAGTTTTATCGTTATGAATGTAGGTAAGTATAAAAGTTTGGGCCAAATCCGTCAAAAAGAGGCGTTCAAATTGCATATTCAATTTCTTTTAATCCGATTCTCATGCACATGCGTATTGGTAGCAATCTGTTATTGTTGTAAATTTTATTTACAACAATAAATAATGTTTTCAAACATCAATTGTTAACAATTTTTTATTGTTGTAAAGCAAACCGATCTCATTATTTCAGCAAATCTTTTATTCACGCGCTTTTGCAATTGTTACGGTTGTGGTAGTATAAATTGTTTTCTTGGGAATTCAATTCCAAAGCAGAATTTTCGCTTTAGTATTCATTGCATTGCCTATTTTATCGTGCCTGCTTCAAAGTAATATTTTTTGGAAACGTGGCAACAGATATTTGATTTCAGGTTTTTTTTTTTTGTTTTACTTTCTCGTATACGAAGTATACAAAGAGAAAGTATTGTAATCGACAAAAAAATTCGAACTGGAGATTTTGACGAATCTCCACTTAGAAAGTATACGAGAAAGTTTAGGGGAGACCACTCCCGCTGGTTTTATATGTTGCTCTATATACCTGGATTTGAAGTTATAAAAGAAACATTCCACTGCGTCTCGCACCTGCAAGGTAAAAAAGTATTTCGTACAAACACCCATATTTACTCTAATATTCGATATTTTTACTTCACATTTTAATACAATATTTCTACAATATATGGTCGAGTATTCTGCAAATTTCGTATCATTTTAATGAAGACTCTGCATGTTATAAGCAAAAAACATGGTGAAAAATTTGGCATTTTTTAAAGAAACCTTTATACCTTCCCGAATATTTATGTCATGTTTACGAAAATGCGTGTAAATATTATGTACATCAAAACATAACCATTGATAAAAGTTGCATCTAGTCATCAGCTTTCTGTGAAACAAATTCCATTTCGCTTTTATCCCCTTATGGTGGCCCCCCCCTAATTGCCCTCGTGGCCGAATCTTCACAGTAAAATGAGTATGATACTCTATTGAATGTCACAAAATTCTACAGAATAGCTTTCGTATTAATTGTAAATTTCTTGCATTTGGGAAATGGTCCCTAATTTTTGAATACCAGTGTATCTTAAAACGAATGATTTTAAAGAGTGCTTCACTTTAAGGCTCCTTGTAAATTTTTTCTATATTTGCACAGCCGTAACAGTAAACTTTGCATTATGGTCCGACAAATTCTCATAGAACATTTCTAGACGGGAGTTTAGAGAAAGAAAGAAAGAAAAAACGCTTTTCAATAGTTCAAGTCATTGGAACTACACAACAATCATTCCTATCAACCAAACATTAGGTTATAATTCTTGCTTTCTTTCATTTCATTTCTTTCATTCTAGCTATCCAACAATTTATTTCGACTTTCAACATGTTTTAACGTAGTACAACACTCATTTCTTGGTCTCTTGATACTTAGAAAAAATAAATTATAGAGCTTGAATCTTTTAAACATTGAAAGGATTTAAAATCAAAGTCCTGATGAATGAGTCATAATTGGTGTAATAAACATCGTAATAGTACGATCATTTGAAATAATTTAAGATAGTATTTTATGTTTAACTCCCCTCTACTAAACTATTCCTCAATATTGGAATTAAATTAAATCTTAGTCTTCTTAGCATTTCATTATTTTAATTATCCATTAATAATGTCACTTATTCAAAACATTTGCGAAATGTGTAACAAATTTCAAATATTGTAAAACTCCTTTTCGTGGTTTTACACATCTTATTCAGAATGCATTGAGAAATATGCAATTACCATCATATGAAGAAAATATTTTCTTCAGGTCAAATATAACTTACTATTGCTTAGCAACGGATTCGGAAACCCTCCGCGCTTTTGCGCATGCGCTGGGCGGAGTTATTTTCATCAAAATAGAGGGAAAGTGAAGAAAGGGGCTGAGCGTGATCTAACAAAGAACTGCAGAAGTGCGCTCATATGACTCATTGCCTGACCTCCTTTTCGGTGTAAAATCGTCCAAAAGTGGTAGTCTTTGAATCTATTGCTGAATAGTAGACTAGAAATTTATTCTGTTTACTAAAAATATTGTTTAGTGCCGCAATCTGTGATAACAGAGAAACTGACCGCAGTACACACGATATAGTGCCTAGGGTCTCAAACAAGCCAGTAGGATGGAATAGAGAAGAGGTAATGTTCGTTTCAGGACACGGGCCTTTCCCTTCATACCTTTATCGTTTTAATCTCCGAACACATGACAACTGCTCGTGCGGAGAAAAAGGAGATCCACTGCACTATGCCACAAAATGTCGGTTTACCCTCTCCTGGCATTTCCAAACTCCAACAGTGTCACTTAAATTACAGTGGTTGAAAAGCATTCTCAAGAACCACTTATCAAGAACCAGACTTCAACTCCTAATGCGTTTCATATGTGATGAGAACAATATCATTGTAGAGGATAATAACTGAACACTCATCCATCCAGACTGACACACACTTCCGGCTACTTATGACTTTTTTTCCCTCTAAGTATTTTTTTCTATTTTGTATTGTTTCCTATGCTCTCCAGTGTATGTTTCTTTTTCATTTATATTTGTTTTTGTACCTGTTACTTGTTTTTGTCCTTTCTTAAAAAAATAAGATTCACCTCCATCCATCCAAACCGGAAAGGACCCAAATGGCTCTAAACACGGGGATGCAGGTGGTGTAATGTATATTTATATTAATGTAATGTAATCAAGTACTGACTGAAAACTGTTTATTTAACTATTACTGAAATGCTTGTTATTCGAAGAATCTTTTGAAAGACAAAATAAAAACAATCTGTCTAAGTGAAAATAATTAAGACAGACTTAAGCAATAATTTCGTTTTCAGTTATATTAAAATGTCGTTACGCAAATTATATACTATTTCTCAATTCATTTCTATGCAGACAAGTTAATGAATACAGATTAGCTCTATTTAAGAAATAACTATTCAAACAAAAATCCGAAAATTTCAATCCCTCGCAATTTAAAAGTTATTCTCTTTGATCTGCTCAAAAGTTATAAACTTCTGTAACACCAGACTATCATACTTAAGTCTGAATTATAACTAAAGAAAATATATTCGCGATTATAGAGTTAGCGTGTTTTCTTTCACTCAGTCAAAAGTCTAGACTGGAAGTAATTATCAAATGTTATTTTAAATTAAAATACGAGACTAATTTAGCATTATTTTGCTATTCGAAAACAAAGTTTTAATACGCAGATGACTTTTCAACGCGTTGTATCGCCATGTTATGCATCATGAAATAAGATATGACATTAAAGATAACTTCTATTGCATTTTTTAAAAATTAATATATAGCGAAAAGGTAAATGACCTCTATGAAGAACCCTAATGAACTCTATAATGAGCTCTATAGAACGTTCACTCATATTATTATGGAGAACGCTTGATGATATTTTTAGCTTCTTATTATAACATTTTAAACGAAATTGCTGAAAGTTGTGTAAATATTTGCACATATGCTTCTCGAATTCGTTTTTTTTACTTTAATAAGTTGTTATTAAGCGTTAATTTTTTGTTCTTTTTTCGTTCCTAAACTTAAAATGACATTGGAAAATACCTATCGATCTTACTGATAATGTAAACAATTTAGCTTACTTTTTGTCGTACTCAACTTTATCTCAGCTTTAGATACTTCAACTATGATATAACGTTTCCATTTTTACATAAATATGCATTAATTGTTGTATATTTTGAATACTATTCTTAAGTCTTGCAGATATTTTGAAACTTTAAACCAGTGACAACCATAATATTTTTCACTGCATTCTTGTATTGATAAAGATTGTTTTTCTGTAGGAGCAATACTCGAGAAAGATCCGAGGCACTTCCTCTGATGGGTACTTTCCCATCACAGATGCTATCGATTTTTCAAGTTTTGAGTGGGTGCAATTTTAATCGAAATCCGATGTTGTCCTGAAACTGTGAAGATTTCAAGTGTTAACTACGAACTCTGACTTTTTATGAATTAATTCACAAACTCTCTAATATTATTAGCACCAATCTTCCCAGTACATTTATCGAAAATAGAGGATTTTTATGCATTTTCCTTACTTTCACACGTGAATATTTGTGATCGGTCCAGGATAAAATGAGACTCAAATAGTTAAAATTCATGCATCCAGGTGGCGCTATTCTTCTCAAATTCGGAAGAAAATTTCGGACTACCACGGAAATAAAAGAGTTCTGCAGTGAGAAGTTACTTTGAGGATGTTTAGGTTTGGTTTGTATTTTAAACAGTTTTTTGTATATAATTTTTTTTGTTCAGGGCTGCATTTTATTGATATAACATGGCGGTGATTTTTTTAATACTTTCAGGCTTTCAGTTGCAGCTCAAAACAAAATAAATACTGCAACATGTGACATAAATACCTATAACTACGTATAAAACAAAAAAAAGGGTATTTGCACATGTGTTTATTTTTGCACAGGAACTAGTAGAATCTAATACCTATTTGTGTATAGTATCTGAATGAAATATTTTGTAAGTAGATGATATAGTGATGGTATTTTAATTGCTGTTCAAGGTTCAACAATCTACTTTTCAAAATGATCACAAAAAAATTGTGATAGCTGCAACTAAGACTTTTTATATTAGTAATACATGATATTTTCGCTTGTTAAAAACCTATGGCCGTTTCCTTTTGCCGTTGAAGTACATTTTACTGATATTTATCTCAGAGCATGGGGGAAAATGTGTGAATATATTGATGAAAAATATAATTATTGTGGATATGACACACTATACACAAAATAATATTATATACAGATTTCATTTCTTACAATCTTCATAAGATATGATAATTAATTAAAGCATGAAAGAAAAGCCTCTTGAAAAATAAACTATTTTATTTAGTAAAAAACATGATGATCATATAGAAAAACACTGACATATAAAGTTCTCTCAGTTCATTTTTTTAAAAATATTTTGGCAGAATGCCAAAAGAAGCACAATTGCATACTTAGAAAGAAGATTAGCTTCTCCTTTTCCGAACAACACATTTGCTTCATCAAGACACTCAAATAAATTTATTCTGATCCACAGTCAGCCTTCGGTAATTTTCTCTAGTCAACAACAAAAGAAAATGCGAGTTAGCTATTAAACTATTTTGATGATGAGTGATCAGGACTGGTATATCTTAGTTGGCAATAATCTGCCTTCACCGAATATTTCAGTCGGGAATTCAGAAATATGAGGCAATTATTAAAATATTTTGATGATGAGTTATTCACCGAGCGAAGCGAGGTCTACGTTTTAGCTCAACCACTGAACACTTTGTCTGCCTGTAAATTTGTTTGTTACGCGATTACGACAAAACGTGTTGTTCGATTTCCTTCGAATTTTGCATAAATGTTTATTGAAGGAATAGAACGTGGTTTATATGATTTTTTTCTTGTTTTTTTTAAATTCGTTTGGACTTTGAGGCCATTTTAGTGAGTTTGGCGCCATTAAAACTTTTGAATTATTTTGGTAAAAGCAAGACGTGCAACTTTAATCTTGTAAAAAAACTTATAAAAGCAAACATTTATTTCAAATTTCATTAACACGATAAAAACCGGCATATATATTGGTAATTTTGTTCACACCTAGAAAATATATTTTTTACTGTCATAGTGTTAATACGGATGCAAGTAATGGTTTTTGAAAATAATTCGCATTAATAAATGAGAGAGGGAGAGAAATAAAAAAATGACAGGAGGCTGTCTTTTTCAAACAGTCGCTGTTGATAAAGGCGTAGGACTAATTTACTCGCATGACAATTTTGTTTCTCGAAGTTTCTAGGTTTCTCTTTGTTACTCGTGATTCTCTTTTGTTTCTCAAAGCCTCTCGGATTCTCTTTGTTACTCGCGATACTCTTTTGTTCCTCGAAGTCACTCTTAATTCTCTTTTGTTTCTCGAAGTAACTCTCAATTCTCTTTTGTTTCTCTGAAATACTAATGTGTGGAAAATTGGCGGCAATGAATTAGGCAATGATTTCAAGAAAGCAAAGTTCTTCTCCACACACTCGTTGATGAATGCTGGATCCTCTATTTCTTTCCGAGTAGCATTTTGCATGTTGCGGACACACAGGAACGAGCTCCTTATACCATCGACAATTCTCATACGCAATGTTTTCATAATCATATAGGGAATGTTTTGTGGAGTAACTCCTCTGCGATCACTCCTGCGTATTTCACTCGTTTCCCAACTTTACGACGCAGTAGTCGCTGAACTACAATTCCGATTTTCAATTTTTTTGTAATTTCTGTTGTTACTCTTTATCTCTAAAATAAGACATTATTTATGTTTTTAACATATGTAGTAACCGAGATACAGAGATTCTCCCATACAAATTGCTTTGTGGTGTTTCGGCATGTAAATCAAATTCCTTCCTCAGAATTCAATGGGAAGAACGTAGTCCTAAGTTAAAATCATCAGTATCTCTCTTGTTGATAGTTGTTTTTCCTGTTTAGTTCCTTATAATCTTGTTTTTCTCTTTCCTTCAAAGGTTCTTCAGTGATTCTACAAAACTGTTCATATTATAGAAAATTGAAGGAGATTATCTGTTATTCTTGCAACGTTTTTTTAACGTATTTATCACGACAATATGAAAATTGCCGCTATAAGTACCAATCTTATTTATTCATCAAGATACTTCTTCCATCCACAAGTGCTATTGTCACTGTTAAGTTTATGTTAGTTAAAATTGCTTGCTTGGGAAATTAATATGTTATAAGAATTTTATTTCACTTGAAGATTGCGTTTATGTAATAGGATTTTAGCACATCCCCTTCTCCAATTTATTCTTGTAAAGTGTTTGTATTTGTTTGGAAGTAAAATTTCTACACAATTTTGGTGAGCAGTATTGTACATTGATTGTAAATATAGCTTTGTAGGATAGTGAATATATGGGGACAATGAAGATACACTGGTGTCCGAATATTTAGCACAATTCTTAAGATGAGACAAATTTCGTATTAATATGGATACAATGGTTTTAAATCATTTGCGGAGAGCCGTGGATCATACAATAGTCGGAGCTCACATTTTACAGTGAAAATCTCGTCACGATGCCCTCATGCGTCACGATGCATTAAGGGGGTGACCAGAAAGCGATGAAGATGAAAAGGGCGGCTCATCCCATTTCGCAGAGAGCTGTAACGAGATGAAACTTTCATCAATGATTTCGTTTGATGTGCATAATATTTACATGCATTTTTCATAAAGATACTACTAATATTCGGGAAGAAATAAGGCTTTAATTAAAAAATTACAAATTTTTTTCCACGTGTTTTTTGCTTATAACATGCTGTGTTTTCAACCAAATTAAACGGAACTTAGAGAATATGTGACAATAATTTAGAAAAGCATGGAATTGAAATTTGAAGCAAATACATTGAAAAATAAAGGAAATATGAGCATTTGTATTAATTAAGTTTTAACTTCACATGCGCGAAACATAGCATAATTTTTCTTTCATAATTTCAAAGTCAGATATATAGGGCAGCTTATAGAAAAATTCCGGTTCTCTACCGTTAAGATTCAGAGAGATATGGACATTGAAAAAGCAGAATTGTTTTTTTCCCTCAAAGAGAAACAAAATGATGGCGGTTTTTTCCACAAACTGATATTTTTTAAACTTGAATCTTCGAACAATAATATTGAATTGTATAGCAGTAAAATATCCTCAATACTCATGTATACATATCAATTTAATACATTCGGCATACAAATTAAATACATACAATTGCAGGTCAACGATTGCTATTCGCAGATTTAATTTTTAAAAATATCAGTTTGTGAGAAAATGCTCATAATTTTGTTTCTCTTAGAGAACAAATACAATTCAGCTCTTGCAATGTTGATATCTTTTTCAGTCTTAATGATAGCGAACTGTAATTTTTATATAAGCTGCCCTATATATATGATCTTAAAATTAAGAAAGAAAAATTAAGCTGTTTCGTGCATGTGCAGTTCAAAATTAATTAATACAAATACTCATATTTCCTTCAATTTTCAATGCATATACTTCAAATTTTGTGCATTTCTATTCAATAAAACCTGAGATACAGCTTTCATGGTCATCGTCAAATAGTATTGTGTAATTATAATCAAAATTGCATAATAAATTGCATGGTTTTTCATAACAAGTATCTTGCATAATAAATCTGGTGCAATTCCGTCCCACATATTCAGAGAAATTTCTATAACGCACATCCTGATAAAATCTGTGTACAGCTCGGGCCATCGTGTCCCATGCAAAATTCCCCAACTAGCCCCATATCGTCATTTTTGTTTCTCATGAGTTTAGGGATTTATTCTGAAAGCATTTCGATAAGCAAACAAGCCTTAAAGTAACACTGAAGAATTGACTTTCTGAATATTATTTGTAAAAATGAAAATTTTAATTTATAAGCAAAGAAAAAAAACGATTATTCATAAATGAGGAAATTTACTCAGCTTAGCAGAAATTAGAAAATTCAGGCTGGTTCTTCAATGAACGCTACTTCTTCAATGACGCTGATATGGAAGAAAGAAGGCGGGATAATACACACTTGCCTGGAATGGCAGCGTTAAATACCGAAATGTATTAAAAATATCGCGACTGGCCCAACGTGTCCCTATGGCCAACTAGCCCCGGTGTACCGTAGGTGAGCTCCACGGCTCTCCGCAACTGATTGTGAACCACTGTATCCAAATCAACTCCAAATTTGTCTCATCTTAAGAATTGTGCTAAACTTTTGGACACCGGTGTACCTCCTCAAAAGTCAGATTATGATTTGCTTGCAACATTGGCTAATCTTTGAAAAAAATGCGATGAAGAGAAAATCTTAATTTTTTTTTATTTGCGGGGAGGGAGGTCTGCTGTTGACAAGAACTACTAGTTAGAAATGACATATTTTGTATAGCATTTTTGACATCTTTATCAATGACATCTTTTTTATATTAAAGCCATCTCTGATTTTCAAACAAGCCAGAGAACAATGAGATTCATTCTTTGTTCTTTTCTTTTCTGAAATTCAGATCACATGTTGATTCTTCAAACACTTCTTAAGAAGGTTAAATCTAAAACCATAAAAAAATAAAGTAAAAATAAGAAAAAAATCAATAATAACAAAAATTCAGAAGAGCAGCCATTGTCTGCAGCATCTGAAAAGTTGCCGCTTTGAAAGAATTTGATCAATATTCCGAAAGTAGGTCTTAAATGATAAAACAGTTGCGCATCGGCAGGAATAAAATATGCCCAATAAATCACCAGCGGGGAAAGGATTAAAATAGGTCAAGGATAAGAAAAGTTGCTTGGCGTGGGGATGGAGAAAGTATGGGCATGGAAGGTGGCGATGGGAAAGAGACGTAATGGAGAAATGTATAGCGACTCTCCAACTTAATGGAGATGAGCATTACAGAGGGAAAGGGAAAAAAATCACTTGATTATGCATAAAAGCGTGATTTGGGAAAGAAGGATTCCGGGATGATGGATGGAAAGAGTTTCAATTGATTTGAAGTATTAAATTAAAATGGGAGAGCGTCGTGAGCGTGATAGCCGTTGACTTATAATCTAGCAATTTACTGAATGTAGAAATTAATGAAAGTTCTTTCTAAGTGAAGGGCAGTAAGATTTTTTCTGTGTAATCATTCTCAAGTTGGCGACATCTTTTTTTGATGAGTAGCTGAAGGTATTGAAGAAATGATGAAATGCAATAGGTTCTTCTTGAATGAATAATCGGTGGCTGCATTGGTCGTGACAACTCAAGTTAAGTGTATGGGGAAAGCTTCCCGATGTAACATTACGCCCAGTTCTTATTATATTTACATTAGTTCTGAATATAAGTTTGCATTCTCTAATTTGTCCATATTTAACCCGGGTGTTACAAATAGATCGCTACGTTTCATATCTTTTTTTAACATGAAGCTAACATATATAAACGGACAATAAAAACACAGCACGTGCAAGAATAAAGTTGAATAACTGTTGCCAGAAAACAAATCAGAATTCTGAAATAACTCAAAAAGAACAGCTTAAAAGCAGAACATTAATAAATTCCGTCAGAAACAGGTAATTCAAAGTTATCAATCCGTTTCAAACTACAATAATCGATATCCAGAGTAATGGAACTTTAAAATGAAAATGTGACAAGTGAGCGGATTCCACTCCAAGATAAGGTGCATTTGCACTACCAGTAGCAACACAATAGGGTGGGGACTGTGGAAACTCAGTCAGCCCCTTCGGCCCTGAATTATGCATAGGGCAGACAAAAAAAAACAGTGAGTGGTTAAATATGCTATATTATATATAAGTAACTTAAATATGAAATATCGCAATTTTTTGCCAATTAGCAAACTAATTAAAAATATTCTAATAATAGGACACCAGGCAAAAACTTTTATTTTAAGTTCAATTTGCAATTATTTTGTATGAAATGATTTGAAACAATTTATTCGAGCATGAAAACATAAATATGCTTCACATTTCTCACAAAAAGATGTAGTTTAGAAGTGCAACCTTCCAATTTGCATCTTTGTTGAACTTCTTTCAATCATGAGATTTATCCCATCAAATCTCATATCATTTCAAGGTCTTACAGATGGATTTAACTTTTTCTTTAGAGGTGTTACAACAGGGCTATGACCTGATGGAGATCCGGATTTGGTAGGGCCTGCTGTCTGATTTGAGAATGGGAGAGCTTCTGCTATTTGAAATATGAATTACAATAAATCTATTTAATTCTTCTGAGGAATTCCAGAGCAATTTGCATCTCTTTTGTACCATGACCAAGAATTTATTTTACCCATATTGATATAATGAAGGATGATGCGGAGGGTCCATTTTTTGCTCCTAATAGCTGTTCGGTACAATGACATTAGTAAGTCGTGCTTGCCCTCCCCCATACTTCAATTGTAAAACTTTACAATTTCAGTTCTGGAAACTTCAACAAATGTAACATCCTTTTTGCTGTATCTCTTAACTACGTCCACATGATTGACGTACCATTTCACTACAGCGATTCTTCCAGCTTCTGTAACACACTTATCTTAACTTCTTCGTCCATCCGTTTTCAACTTTGCATCAGTTTTTTACGGTTAATTATTGAGTAACAATTGTAAAATGTCTAAAATATACATCCAACACAACGTTTTTTAAAAGAAATATCGTTAACTGTAAAACAAAGGAAAAGTTTTATACTATAGACACCAGGTGTTCGAATAATAGAACAAGTATAAAAATTCATATTTACTCTAAGGCCTGATATCCTATTAGTAGAAAAAATGTATGATTATCCATTGTAATGCAGTTTCTCATTATTTTTAAGTTAAAAGCGCTGAATTACGCACAAATAGTATGATTTATATTGTGATTTTTTTTCAAAAAGCAGAGGATTAAATATAATAATGTTTTTGAGGACTCAAAAAATATGCATTTGTGTTCTGACTGCAGATAGTCAGAAGCCTCCAATATTTTCTCTATTAGGACTATGTTGACGACTATTGAGAAGAAATGAAAGCATCTTGCTATTCTTGAATGCATAATTAATAGGGCCCAGGGTTTTGAAGTTGAAATTCTTAAAAATGTGGAATCTAGAGAGATAATAAAGATGTGTCCTAATAATAGGACGCCAGGGCCGAAGGGGCTAAGGTACGACGCGATATGTATCTGAAACATACCCCAGCTAGCGTGATGTGGAATTTTGGTGAAGGAGAGTGAAGGCTCAGGTGTTGTCCTCGTCATCTGACCACAGTTAAAATTACGAGGTCTGTGCCAAAATAACCCTAATTTAACTTCAAAACGGGGCGTTAATATAACTAAACTAAAAATACTGAAATATAGCATAAATAACTTTTAAATCTTTTCTATTTGTATATATTTTCAGTGCCATCAATCTAGTAAAGTCGTTTACTCTCGGTGTTGCTACGCTAAAAGACCGGTTTCTTTCCCCGATATGACTTGGTTATTTTATAGTCAAATTTTCGACTTCCGCATTCAGGTGGTCTGTCAAAACGGTACATGGTTACCCGTCTCAACCTTAAATGTAATAAAATTTTCTTACTTTTGGTGTATTTTTTCCGTTCCGTGTGTTTGTCTTCCTATGGTAATTTTCTTAACCGATTAGTCTCCACAAGTAACAACCACAAAAACGTACGATTTCAATGAATTTTCTTCGACGACAAAATCATAAACATTTCATTTGTTGGTAACTCATTCGAGTTTAAAGAAAATATACCTTTGTTTGACTCATATTAAACAGAGAAACGGAGCTGTTATTTCATATAAAAATAAAATTCCGAGTCTTTTTTATAGAAAAAAAATGTCAACAAATGCCAGGATTGGCATTCCAATTTGTCAGCATGGACACAATTGGTGCAATATCTTCACCCCAGCGCTGGTTGAATTCGAAGCTCAGGCTGAAAGAATCCGATCCTAATAAAGTTTAACTGGCAAGATGTAATTGTCATTGTTGATTTATTATCAAGTATTAAAGATGGTCTTTTTTTGCCTCTCTTTTTTTATTTCCTTTCTCTTCTTGCTTCAACCGCAGTTGGCTTGCCTTTCAATATTTTTTTCCTCTGTCCCTGTCACACAGTGGGTGATATATGTGAGTTGGGTGAATTTCTGCAACCCTGTGTATTGGCCGCGTACAATAACTGTGTTCCGATTTTGATCGATTGACACAAAAAAGTTGTCTTCTGGTAGATATTTCATTGTTAAAGCGTGTTATAAATCACTGACAATGATTGGCTTCTGTGTGGAAAGACGTGCGGTTTCAAGGAAGAAGATTCTTTTCACAATCTTTTCTTATTCAAAAAAAATACATACGGGGAAAATATATTTTTTATAGGTTCGTGCTTCAACCTCGAAGATTTTGAGGCATATTTTTTTGGTAAGAATAACGCAAGACACGAGTCAGTGACCCTATTCTGAGAAAAGCACAAGCATCCATAGTTCAGTTGCATGAAAAAAATTATCTAGGCTGTCTGGCTGTAGGCTTTCTGTATTGTTGCTCAAAAATTCTGTAATTTGGCTCTTTTCTATTTTATATTTGCTCATAAAATACATTAAGTATTTTTTAAACATAAGAATGAAAATATGAAGTGTGCATTTGAATATATATCTAAAGGTGCATTACAATGCAGGAAGTAATCTTATGTGAATATACATAATGCACAGGCCCAGGACCAACGTAACTACTTAAACATGTCACATACCTAACCACATGTTTTATTGTGCTGAAGTGCCAAGCCATGTCTTTTGTCCTTTTACAAAAGCGGAATTGAGGCTAACATAGAATTTACACGGTTCGTTTGATGTATATAACTTGAGCAGATATTAACTACATTAATATATTACAATTATGTTTTGATGAAATTGAAAATATCAGAAAATATATGAAAATTATATAAAGTTTCCTAGAAAACTTCATGTATTATTTACACTTTGTTACAAGCTTATCTGTTTTAAGCCTGAAAGCCTAAAAAAATGTTGGAAAATAATCTAAACTTTGCAATTTACTTATTCAAAAACCGTAAATCGACTGATGTTAAGCAACCTTCTCTTCGATTAAAATACTTCTTAAAATATAAAGTGGAGTAGTATTTAAAGTTCTTGTTATGCTTATTAAAATATCATTAAAACGTGGCAGATTTTAGTTCTTAACCACAGAAATTAATAAGTTGGAATGTAATATTCACTAAGTAGGAATGAAATTTAAACTTGTAAATTTCTTTAACGTCTGAGCACATTATTACCTTTGTTTAAATTTTTTGGATTAAAAAGTCTCCAAAATTGGAATAAAATAAAATGTTGCATAACATTAATTTAAAAATATTTACTTAACTTAACACGCATATAACTTTTCTATTTATTCTGAAGACAGGTTCATTTCTGACAGCCATTACATATTTTTTTTAACTGTAAATATTAGAAAACTTCTCATCCCTTTTCAAATTCTATTTTTCTCTAGAACTCAGCTATTGATTTACTAAGCTTATGAGCTTTTTCTTCCAATGATAAAATATTCTTTATTATATTCATTAATTATCATTGGTTGAGAGAGGAACGATTTGCAATAAGCCTTTTCGCCTAATGGTATTTTAGTTTGATATAGCAGAACTAAACATGTAGTAAATTCTGTTTTTCATCCTGTTTCCTAATACTATTTTCTTTTTCTACCCCCATTTTATCACCTTTTTCTCTTCCAAAATGTCTTGCTTACGTGTCACACTCAAATTAAAATGTGATATAAGTTATCATCAAGATGTCGCCGATACTTTTAGAAGCATGACTTGCTACCATTACAGTAAAAGCGAAGAAAATGTTTTTTAGGCATTACTTAATAAAATTAAAATCTGGAGTAGAAATCTAAAACTAATGTTTAAAATTGTAGTCGTCATCATCTGTTCTCTGGGCGCTCTTCAGCAATCGCAAGTTAACTGCATTGGTCTATCCGAAACCAACTCTAAAGGGGGAGTGGTTTCTCTCTCTAGTGGGACATTCATCACTAGGCTACTACATTTTTGGGGGACATAGCATTCTAAAACTTATCGTCAATGTAGGAATCCGTTGAAATTTGGTGTAAAACGGCGGGGGATTTTGATTTCCATCTGGTTTGTATTTCATTCGGCGCACTAGGTCATAATAACTAAATGGAGGTCACCCTGTATCATAGGCTAATGTGTTAAGGGGACCGAGCCTCTCTCAAAAAATGAAAACCACTAAATGGAGGAGGGTGAGGTTGAGTGGAAGTCAGTCTGTGATAAAACAGGGTTTAGGAGACCAAGGAAATCGGATTGTCAGTAGGTGATGAGTTTACGATTGGCGCAGTCCGACTTGTGAATGAACCACCAAATTTTATGAGTTGAAAATGGAAGCATGCTGTTTAGAAGCCTTCCAAATGGATTGGAACAGCCTTATGGTGAATGTCCAGCAATCCCGTCACTCACGATCTCTCTACACACAAATGGCAGGGAAGAATTCCAAACCATTAATTTTTCAGTCCATCCATTTAGCTAGGTGATTCATAGCTGCTCTGTACAAACCGCAAACCCATCTGCTGCTTGCCACTCCGATCCCCTATTGCGTCTAATTCCCCCCCCCCCCCGCCTGCCCGATTTCTTTTCGAGGGAGAGAGCCACACCTCTCCTTCCCTTACGTATCTGCACTGGCAATATTTCAGCATTTAGTGCCCGGCAATCCAAATGGAGTGGTAGGATATTCAGACTGGTTGGAAATCCAAATTTTCGACTTCACCATTCGAATTCTCAACGGATTTTTGCACTGACAACCGGCTTTGGCGAGGTGCGATCGAATTTGCTTGGATTTGAGAGCGTGTGAATATCTAGCCTAAGGCTGGTTATTCATGATCGCTCAACGGCCAACTCTATCTTCAATGAGAAAAATCGTTCAGAAGTGACATGGTGTGAGAAACAAGACTGGATATCCAAGCTGTACTAATATGTAACGCACCATTTGACTCCAAGCCATAAAAGCGTTGAGAGTAGGCACTCGTGGATGGAAGAGACTTTGGATGCGTTTTTCACAGAGGAAATCCGGGAAGGTTGGGTTCGGTAGTGTATGAAATTCTGTAGTGTGGAGAGATCGTGAAAAAGAATGTCGTTAATGTCTTGCTTTGCATTTTCGGGGCTGGGAGGGTAAGATGTTAAGTAAATGCGTCTCCGACATAAATTTCATATGTGTTACTTTGCGAACTGTCTCACACCACTTGCGACACCTGGAGCGGTTGAAAAGCTTAATATACGCTGTATGATAAGCTTCAATGTAAGTACTTCATTCAAGTGTCGCTTACTCAGTTCCACTGATCTGCCTTCCTATTTATCTCTTATCCTTTCACATGAACTCCAAGGTCACCTACCAATTTCTCAAAGCATAAAACCATCTCTAAGCTACACGATAGGTAACATTGGCTATCTATTATTAAAAAAGTTATTATCCACACCAACATATGTTGGCAGTACTGGACGACAAGATTGGGGCCACTCATTACCAGCAAGGTCACTTCCGACGCTTAGTTTCTGCAGACGTCACAACATTTAAGTTCAATCCTTTAATCGGCTTGCCCGTACGGTATGGGCTACCCAGAGTTGGTTCTAACTCGTTTGCCCGTGCATTTACGGACTTCGATATTTTCTCTTTTTCTTTTCCGGTTTGTCCGTATTTTTTATTCTTGTATTAATATGAATATTTATGATGATGAATATGAATAATATGAATATGAATATTTTTCATATTCATATTCATATTGAATGAATGAATGATGAATATGTATTAATATTTTTCAACATATGGCGTAGCTTGTGCATGTCACTGAAATACTTGTCATCCAGGTCTTTCTTTGAAGGGTCTCTCCCCCCAACACCGAAGAACTGACGCAGGAATTTATGCAATAAAAAATATGTATTTTTTGTCCACTCTTCTGGTAAAACAATTGACCAGTTAATGAGTTAACTCATTAACTGGTCAATTGAATGAATTGGAATCCATTATTTAGGCATTATACGAGCAAGTCTACAGGTACTACATGTCATAGTAAAATGAATGAAAGAGGGTAATTTTTTTCATTCCCTCCTTCAGAAAAGTCTGGAATGCCCACTCAGAGTAAGACGTCTACAAAAGCTACCTAAATGTTTTCCAGTCTTTTCTAGAAATTCTTGAAGCAATGAAGCCAAAAGTTCATTAAGAATTATCATAATATTTAATACTGTCTGAAGATGGTAGTGTGTAACACAATGCTTTGAAACAGAAAATTGAAAAATATTTTATTAAATTTTTTAATCGCATATACTTTGCTTTTAACCTGATCTATTTATACTCTTAGTTTTACGAATGCTATATCTATGACCAAAATCATAAATTATAAGCTGCATAGATGCTGAGACTCTTCTCAACTGAGCAAAAATATATTTAAAGATTCTGTTTGAACTATTAATATTAAGCATACAAAATTCTTCGAAGACTCTGTTTTGATAAAGTAATTAAAATTTCTGTTTATTCAGAAAAGTTAAGAATTTCTAATAATATGCTGAATCAGGCATTATCTTAATTCGGATGAATACCCTAATTGCTAGAATAAGTTATTTAATAATCTTATGCAAAACTCCTTTTTTAATTAGTTCTATAGATATGCGTTTCATCACCATGAAATCTAGCAAGATTAAATTGATTTTGGAATTAGTTGTAACTATTTCTTTCAAACCGATAATTTCTGTAAGACTTCTTTGGTGAAGCTTAAATCCAGTTTGTTAAAATAATATTCTTCAAGCAGTGTTACTCTTTTGTACAATTTAAACTCTTTTTAAGCTTTTCAAAATCACAAAAGATTATCAGATATACGATAAAATTCTAAGAATATCTGAATGAGCTCATTCCATTTTCTTCCATATTCCTATTCGGAATTAAAAAATGAACTAAAAACAATAAATTTATAGTTAGCTATCTAATATCAGCATGCATATATACTTTGAAAATTGTGAAATTTCGTACAAAATCTTATAACTCCTGGCGATTATAATCCAAAGAATTGTAGTTCAGATTCAAGAAGACTAACCAGTGAAAAAAATGCTATAAGGTAGAATTATTAAGAATATAAGCAAAATAAATTGAATTCAGAGAATATAATGCATAAGAAGTATTTCTATTATTCTGCAATGAAGAAATAAAATAAAAAAAACTAATAAAGTTTACTCATAAATGAGTTTATGCTTTCTTCAATATACAAACAGTTTTAAATTTAAATATACTGCAAGTAATTCATAACAAGTTTAGATCACTAAATCTTAAATTATAAAACTTAATGCTCAGATTAATAAACATTCCTTAGTTATATCGAAATTTTAAATTACTTATTTTCATTTTAAATTCGGAAATTAAGACTTGATTATATTTTGTCAATTCCAATTTATATGCATATTTGCACCAGCTTTTATGTTTTAAATTAAAAATAAATATGACTGAGTTTTTGAAAGTAAAATTTGTATTCAGTTCCAAAGAAAAAAATACTTTTCATTACATAAATTTAAATTCACATTAATATATTTAAAAGCAGCCTATTTCTCAGGTAAGCTATAGATATTCTTCAGAAATATTAAAAGTAACTTATTCCGGTTTTCTTCTTATTCTAGCAACGCAAATAAATCAATATCAGTAAAAAAGCATTTTATATTCACTCAACAATAACATGTCAGTTACTCCAGTAATAATGCTATAGGTTTCCAGCGTGAGTCAACTAGAAAACGAAACAAAATAACACTGCACCCATTAAACATTAAGTAATAAGCAATTCTTCCATTTCTTTCCTTGTCATATTTCGAAATATTCCTCTATGAAATCTCTGAAACAGAACATAAAAAGAAATGAACAAATAAATGGAAAATCACTTCTGAACCATTTAAAATTTCCGTCATTTAAAGCAGGTGCAATTCTTCTATCTAAATTGCCATGTCTTCCGAAATAAAGCTCATCTCTTCTTTTTCTTTTTCTAAAGCTTTCTTTTTGCGATTTTTTTTCATCTGTTTGCTGTAGAAAGGACATTATCTTACCGAATCCTCGTTGATATCGTAATTGCTAGCAAGAAATTTACTCTCTGCCGTATTGAGTGCAGTTGCTCGAATGCTATAAAAGCTTTCTGCCTTGGAGCCTGGCCAAATTGACCGTTTAAGATGCTCTCTGTCTGTATGGAAAAGTTTTCTACGATTTCTTGGGGAAAATGCTCTTTTCGGGTGATGCATTAAAATTTGGCGCTTCTTTTAAAGAAAAGAAGGACAATCGATAGGAAAGTCTGCGCAAAAATACGGAAACAATACACAGGCGGCATCCATCATAAAGATGTTAGAGGACTGCTGCTCCTTTCTCTTTAAATATTCTCTGATTGTTAAGAGTTTGCATTTTATGAACAAAAGGACTAAACATTTATTAACTAAATTCTGTCTATATAAACCTTAAGTAAAAAGAAATACGGCAGCTGATATGAAATTTTCCAATCCAAAAAGTACAGCAGGGTATACAGAAATGAAGTGACACATTTCAAAAATTAATAAAAAAAACTAAAAATGTTGGAAATGTGATTTTTTTAAAATAAGAGAGCATCTCAAAAGGTTTTTTTTTCAGATAGGTAACGCGGCGTTATGCCGTTCTAAATTTTTTCAGAGTGAAAATTCCATACGCAATGGCTACCGATCAGCAGAAGCCGATGCGTGTTTTCTGGTTTCGTATTTTTAGTTTTTCTTGAATATCACGAAAACTCTTCAGTTTTCAGAATTCATTCGAATCAACAAATTAAAGAATGTGAAATTCCCTACAAATACATTCTTTTATTTTTCTTCCAGTTTTAATATTTTTTCAGATAATGGCTTTTATTGGTTAATGACAAACCTTTGATTTCCAGTAATTTACGACCCCCTAGTCCACTTAAATGGCATGTCAACTATCTGGAAAAAAAATTTTGAGATTCGCTCTCATTTTTAAAAAATTCGTAGTTCCAACATTTTCAGTTTGTTTTGTAATTAATTTTTGAAATGTATCACTTCATTTGTCACTCTGTATTATACATATAATAGCGAAGACATAAAGCTGCATGGATATTATAGGGATCATATTTACTAAGGTAAAAAATTCGCATCAGCTTTTCTAATGTATATTTATTTAGTAAATAATATAAACTTAATTTTCAAAATTATATGTAATAATTTTAATAACTAATACTTCTTTAATTTTTAAAAATATTTAGATATTTTTAAAAATTGAAGGAATTTCTTTTTAATTTCTATTATCTAATTCATATATTAGAAAGAAACTCGCTTTTAAATTTAATTTAATATGGTAATGCTGAAATAAAACCCTGAATATAAGATACTCCAATAGAAGCAAGCTCCCAACTTCGTCAAATACCCCACGTCAATTTGATTTTGGATTTCATTAAAATCTCAAAGGAGAAAAAAGTAGGTGAAGTTGCAAGACAGAGTAAACCAGCGAGGAGTTGAAGAGTAGACGTAGTTCACCTGACTCATTAGTTTATGTTTGTCACGTGAATATGTCGTCACATGATTTTATACTGTTCAATATACAGGATGTCCCAAAAAGGTGGAATAAGCGTTTATTTCCTTAAATATTGATTTCAGACATAAACTTCCAACCACAAAATTTCATCAAATAAGGCAAAAATTTGTATGAAAATACTATGATATCCAAGAGGATTGATAATGAAAAAATTACAAAAATTAAATTTCTATACGGAAACGATAGAGCAAAAATAACAATAAGTAAAAAATTTCTTTTAAATTCATCTATTCACATACACATTTTCACTCTTCCATCAGCAAAAGTTACAGATATATAAGAAGACAAATTTGTTGACTTAGACCACTTTTCCATAATTCTCACTGCTGTTTGATCCAGTCTTTCGACGTACATTTTAGGGATAATATACATGTTTGAAAAATTATTTAAAGGGCGGAATCAGTAAATAACAATGTATTTGTTAACACTTGTTCAATCTAAAAACTAGTCAAATTATATATTATTGGAAGTTTTTACAAAATTAGTTCATCTTTTAAATCTTCAAAAAAAATTCACTGTGATTTATCAGAAGTGAGGCTCATCTTCCCAGAAACAAGTAGTGCTATAAAAATATTACCAGAATACAATTGAAATACAATTTTTCAAAAATAGCTTTACTTTCACATAGTTCAAACTTGTAGGTAATTATCTCAATTTAATTTTAGATCATTACAGTACTTTCTTTCGGTGAATTCCGTTTTAATAAGAGGAATCGAATATGCAGTAACCAGCAAAGTTCCCGTTGAGGCAACATGAAAGTGAATCTGAAACCTAAATACAGCCAATGAAAAAAAACCAGGAACGCGAAAGCGAACCATGGGTCATATTGAAAAGGGAAATAAATAAGAACATTATTTGGTTTTCAGCTCAAAACAGGAGCATCCGAAAATCCAGTTGCGGATAGGTTCTGAGACAGAAAGAATAGCTGCTCGCCTTCGTCTATTATGTCATTTAGCTGTACGCAATGAGCGAAAATTAGTGCTTTCCAAAAGTATTTGGTGTGCAGCCGAATACGGTGTCTGTGTTACTTTTTCATTCACTTCTGTCTTATTTTCTCGCTTTTATCTTTTTTAGTTAATAATCGAACTCTCAATGTGGAGAAGTAAGCAAATAAGAATAAAACAATAATACAATTTTTTAAAATAATTTTAATGAGTTCTGCAACTCTGCAGACCTAAAGGACGAGTTTCTACTGCTTTAAGGTGAAGCCTTTTCCTATTATACCTTAAATTTTCATTTTCTCTTGTCCTTCAATTTTTTATCAAGTGGATAGATGCAACTATCTGACAATGGAACTGAGTAACATTATGCGTCATTGGCAATTTCTTTTTTAATCCGTGATAATTGGATGCTATTTTTCTAGACATTTTTCTATGTTAAATAAATTTGAATTCCTGCAATAAAATCCCTATATAAATTTTCCAGCAGTCTCTTTAAATTTTAAAATTAATATATATCTGCAGGTTTTGCAGATAGAATCGTGAAACTTCGTTTGTGCATAGATGAGTGTAAGAGGAAAATTTCACTCTTTAACACTTTTGCTCTGTGGGGCACGTATAAAAATTTAATTTTCTTAACTTTTTATCATCAACTTCCACAGAAGCCAAAGTGTTTTCACACAAATTCTTACCTTATTTGATGAAAGTTTGTATATGGAAGTAAATCTTTAAAATCAACATTTAAGGAAATAAACGCTTGTTCCACCTTTTTGTGACACCTTGTATATGCTAGCCAAAATTATCCATAATTACTTTATTAAGGATATAAATAACTATTATACATTTAACAACAAAAACATCTATATATATAAAACACTACGGTACGTGGTACTTAAAAGTGGATAATTTCTCTTTTGCCGATGGCACCGGTCCTATTGTATGCAAAACAAAAACGGTAGCCATGTGAGGCATAACTTCTTAAACATATATCTTGTAACTATATTTGCTCTGGTGTAAAACAACTCTCGAAAAAGAAAAGACGTCGAGTTCATAATATTTCTTTCAATATAATGATATTTCGGATGAAATTATTTAATAGAGATCAGTTAGAAATGAAACAGATGAGCTTAGGCGAGCCAAAGAGCGTTCAGATCGATGTCAAGATAGTTTAAGTGAGCGTGTTAAATTCACAAATTGAAGTGAACACTATGGGGCTTAGTATTTTGAACATTGTATATTGGGTACTATTCCGTTATACGCACACCACTTGCCACTTTTTTTTGTCTTGGCGAATCTTCTTGGAGAGCTGAAATGCCAGCTTGGCTGAAGTTCGTTCTTGACTATAGTTGAAGCGAGCTGTATTTTTGGCGAGCAGAAGCATCAGAAGCCAGAATGCGCTAATCTAGCTGAAAATGCACTGTGTGCATATAACAGAGCGCATATGCTCTGCGCGGGATCAGCTGGTTATATAATAAAACAGAAATATTTCTCTACCCTTCATAAATTAATTAATTTAAAATATATTCTTATTTCACATTATTTAGTTCATAATAAAGTACATATTTAAACCAAATTCAACAAATGAAAGAATAATATAACCTCTAGAGAAAACTACCTTGCAGTAGGTAAATAAATGAGTTTAAACTCGTAGATAAAAAAAATCACTTTTCGGCAAGCTTGAAGGCAAAGGTAGACTCCTTTACGCTAATGTTACAAGAGTAATGAAATATTGCATATTGATCAATACAGACATAGCCAATGACTTTGTTGTTTCTACACCTTGCAATATTTACGCTATGATTCCGTTTTCATGACATTTAATTTTTTACTATATCAAGGTTTTATCATTCCATTTTTCAATCCAAAAGTTTACGCTAGATTTATTGGTCAGTATATTAGTCAATTTTTTTTTATATCCCATCACATAATCATTCAACAGGTAGGAATCATAAAGAAATAAACATACCAGCAGAGCAAATATCCCCTAGATAACATTAAGACAGCAGATCTGAAACAGTAACAAAAAATTGACACCTGACATAAATGAATAAAGAATATGGATTTAAAAATTAGTTATTTAATCTAGGTTACCATATAATTGTGCGAACATTACTTTGTCATATGCAAAAATCACATGACATGAAATATTTAAACATTACGAGAATGGGCTCATTTAGAGAACCCCCTGGTTACAGAGATAATAGTCACTAAATTCTTAACACATAACAGAATAAAAATTATTAAACATTGTGAGTTGCAAATTTAATACGTGTGTTTAAAGCATACGATATCAATGCAGCCATTTTGAACAGCAAATTTAAATCTTCATCGACAGTTAAAAGCAAATACTCAGACAGAAAACCCCAAAACAATTTTAAAGTTAATGACATATTTTGGAATATAAAAAGGATAAAGGAACTCTTATATATCTGTCCTTTTTGGCTATTTTATATTAAATTTATTAAACAAATCTTTGTGCAGCCATGTTTAGTTAAATATCAAATTAAAGAAATCTGTCAAATTAACTAATTATCAAATTAACTATTAAAATTAACTCTTTGATTAATTAAAATTAACTATTTACTTAAATAGAATTAAATATTTAGTTAATTGTGACGATATCTTCACTAAAAACTTTTTTATGGCTCATAGTATATGCCAGCAATCTTAATCTTGTAATGATCTAATAATTATCTCAATTTAAATAAAAGTTATTGTGTCTGTATGTATGCTCCACATCTCCTCCTAAACCACTGGACTAATTACAACCAGATTGTGCACACATTTTATTTAAGACAAGAAAAAGTTCACCTTAACTTTTCAAAGCCCAAAAGTTACTTACAATTTCAGTTAATTAAAAATTAAGTAAGGCGTTTTTCCACGATATCTTTGGAAAACATTATCTCACGAAACTATTTTTACACTTTATTAATTTTTTTTTTTTTAAATTAGCATGTCAGTGACAAAAATTTCATTTCCATACAATTTGTTTCTCTCATTTTAATATTTTTTCAAAATTAATTTTATACAGAATTCATAGCAATAATTTTTATTGTTGAAGAACAAGAATAATACGAATATATATAGTTGCCAGAACACATTCACAGAATTCTGGTCTAATGCTAAAAGGAAATTTTAAAACTAGACGATTAACAATTTATATCAGGACCAAATAATGATTGATTGATTTTCATTCTTTAAATTAATGAATAATTAACTAGTTAATTTAATTGTTTCAAAATATTCATTGAAACCTTTCTTTCTTTTTACTTTATTAATTGTTAACGAAATTTGAAGTACCTAGATAACAAATAATAATTTATAGAGAAAACACCTATTTTTAAAAATCGTTTGTTTCAATTGATAATCTCATTTTATTTTAAAAAGTTTCAGATCAGAAAAGGAATTTGTGTGTTATAATTTTTATACAATAGTAGTTTTCACATTAAAAATATTAGACATGAAAGCATTTTAATCCGGAGCAAAGCAAGATATATCAGCTTGTTTACCGTACAAAATGTGGAAGTGAATGCGGCTGATGGGAGCACATAACTTCTAAGTAATTCTTGCTGTCAATAAACTTTCAATATAAAAGTAGTTGGTTATGATAAGGTGATAATTCCCCTAATTGAAATTTTCTTTCTATCTTTAATCGTAACGGAGCTATGGGGGAAAAGATAAATTGGGGGGAATTGAACATCGCTTTTCATCTCATAACTTCTAAGCAATTGTAGCTGCCAAAACACTTTTAATATAAAAGATGTTCGTTATTATTATGGGATAATTTGCCTAATTGAAAGTTTCTTTCTATCTTCAATCGTAACAGAGTAACGGGAAAGTGATAAATTGGGGGGGGGGGAGGGGATTGAGTATCGCTTTTCAGCTCATAACTTCTAATCAATTTTACCTGACAAAAACTTTTAATATAAAAGTTGTTCGTTATGATAGGTGATAATTCAACTACTTGAATTTTTTTCTATCTTTAGTCGTACCAGAGCTATGGGGAAGTGATAAAATGGGGGAGGAGAATGAAAATGGCATTTTAGCTCATAACTTTTAAAAATTTGTAGCTATCAAAAAAGTTTCAATACAAAAGTTGTTTATTATGAAAAGGAAATAATTCGTCTATTTTGAGTTTTCATTCTATCTTCAATCGTAAAGGAATTATGGGAAAATGAAATATTCAGTCCTCCACCATTTCCACCCCCTTTTAACTGGTTAGCCCATCAACAAACTCGGCCGATATTTTCACCGACCTTAAGACATATCCCTCGGCGGTTAAAATCTAATCAAAATTACTCTAGTTATCTTGTTCACAAGATAACATGGGCAAAAGCGTTATGTATATACGTCTCTACTAATAATAAGGAAAAGAACATTTTGCTCTCTATTCCCATAAGGATTAGAGCTGCCAGAATGAAAGCGGTTGGAAGAGATTGCAAATGACGAGAGCTTTCCAACAAAGGGTAACATGCATAGGTTAAAACGTACTCTTAGTTAGGGGGAGACGAGGGAAAGGTGGGAAAATCACTTTTCAGCTCATAACTTCTAAGCAATTGCAGCTATCGAAAAAGTTTAAATTTATAAATTGTTCGTTAAGCTAAGGCAATAATTCGCCTAATTTGAATTTTCTTTCTATTTTCAATTGTAAAGGAATTATGAGAAAATGAAAATTTCTACTCCCCACCATTTCCACCCCCCTTGAGCTGGATAGCCCATCTACGAACTCGACCGAGATTTTCACTATCCTTACAACATATCCCATGCTGGTTAAATTTACGTCAGTTACTCCAGTTATCGTGTTCACAAGATAACATGGGAAAAAGCGTTATATATATATATATATATATATAAACTTTTTAACGAAGGGTGGGTTTGAGTTCTAGGGGTCATGATCGGTTGAGATCTGCAGAAATTTTCCGAAAGTCGTGTCATGAGAACCATTGCAATAGGTAGATTTCCTATAAGGAATCTACCTAAAATTGAATCCATTAAAACTAATGGATAAACAGATTTTTGAAACATCTATTCATTCAATAGAAGAAATGGTGCAATTTTATATTCGGAATTTATCTTGGGAAATCATCAACACTTTTATTAGTCGTCAATTAATTAAAATGCCAGAAAATTCTTTCCAAGTTCACATTTTAATTTTTTACATATTTGCTCCAAATTTGGCAGCTCTTGGCACAACTGTCTGTTCTATATATAGCCAAAAGACAAACACACCTTCGCCTTTATTATCAGTAGAAAAAGCTGATGCGAATGAAGTTTAGAATGAATTAGTTTACAAGTGAATGAGATTCGGAATGCTTCTTTCATCTCTAATCAATTTTCAGCATATAGTTCGATAAAAATATTGCACATACGTAAGAATCGCATAGTATGCATTGAATATTTCTATATATTTATTTTCTATTTTTTTCAGAAAAGTTAGTTACTTTGGAAAAAAAATTTGAGTGAAGAATTAAAATTTTGCCCTTCCTTTTAAGGAAAGAGGAACAATTGATGGCAAAAGACTGCAGGAACAACACAGACGACATCGATCATTGCGATTAAAGAAAGCTGACATTGTTTACTCTTAAAATGAATTTGGTATAGAGAATCGGCTTTTTATGAAAAAGTAGGTTAGTCTTCATTTTAATTTAATTAATTTATTGAGAAATATGGCATTGTGAAACTTTGCAATTCAATATGCGTTCGACAAATGAGAGTGGCGAAAAGAAGTTCAGAATTGCAGGGGTCGTAAATTCTTAGAAGAAAAGGAAAACAATAATCAAATACTAACTAATTACAATATCTTCAACCGTCACAATAATAATAATTAGTATTCGCTTTATTTAGAACAGAAAATGTAGTATCCTACTTCAAAAAAGACATCCTATTCAAAAGTTAAGAATTACAATTTTTTTTAAATGCATTATGCAAATAAGTTTCCACATTCATTACTTTTCAAATTAATGCTTTCCTATTATATTGATGTAAGGAAGTTAATAATGCTAATTAATTCACAATTGATGAGGAAACCATTTCTTTAAAAATTTATTAATTTAGTGTTCCGCATATTCATTAATAGTTGATTTCTTCTACTATTAGTATTATAGCTTGAAGGAAAACAGCAGGAGTTGCTTTGGAAACCTCGAAATATCCAAATGAAAGGATCCATTGAATTAAAGATGTATCAGTTGCATAAATCCGATATAATTATAAAAATATATGTGCTTCTCTTTTTCCTGATACTTAGAGACATGCGAATTCGGAAGACTTGGAACTAAGATATGTCTACATCGGCTGACTTTGAAGACATGAAATTAATCTCAAATTATTGGCTTAAGTATACTCAGAGAAAACGGCATCTATGGACTTGCCTCAATTATAAAAGCAGATGAAGGGTAGATTATGTTCTATACAGGGTGTCCCAAAATTGTAGAACAAACGCTTTTTCCTTAAATATTGATACAATTGCGAAGTTCATCAAATAAGGTGAGAATTTGTATGAAAACACTTTGGCTTCTAAGGAGATTGACAATAAAAGGTTGGAAAAATTAAATTATTATACGTCCCCCATAGTGCAAAAATGTCAATTGATAAATATGTTTCTTCCATTCATCTATTCATATACAAAATTGCACGCTTTCATCTGCAAAATTTACAGAGATATAAGACAAATTTATTGATTTAGATCACTTTTCCATACCTCTCACTGCTGTTTGATCCAGTCTTTCGATGTACATTTAAGAGAAAATATACATATTCCAATAATTTATTAAAAGAACAGAATCAGGAAATAACAATGTATGTATTGACTCTTATTAAAACTAAAAAATAATTAAATGGTGCATTAATTGAAATATTTATAAAAATAGTTTATCTCGTGAACCTTCGGAAAATATCCAAAGAATTGACCGCTTATCTGCTCAAAAACGAGGAGTACTACAAAAATATTACTAGACTATAAATGAAATGTAACTTTTCAAAAATAACTTTATTTTTAAATATTCCAAATAATAAAATGTATAATTCCAAATAATTAAATAGTGTAATTTTCTGAATTATATTTTAGAAAACTATCGTCGTATCTTTTTTTCAGTAAATGACCTCTAACAATAGAAAACGAATATGTAGTAACCAGTCAAGTTCCCGTTCATATAACATGAAAGTGGATCTGAAACCTAAAAACATCCAATAAAAAAGAAATCAAAGAAAAACAAATCAATAGCGCTCAGGCGAACATTGGGTGAAATTGAAAAGGGAAAAAGAACGAAATGAAAAGAAGAGCATTAGTTGGCCTAGCGCCAAAAAGGAGCATCCGAAAATGCACCTCTAGCTAAGTCAAAGACAGAAATGAAGCTACTTGCCATCGACCACTATCACATATTTGTGCTAAATGACCGAATTGTTTTGTTTTCCAAAACTATTTGGTTTGCAGCCCCATCCTATGTGTGTCTTAATTTTTCATTCTTTTTCTGTCTTCTTTTCTTGTTTTTATTTTTTTTCGTTGTTACACAAACTCTCAAAGTGGAGAAATAAGCAACAAAGAATGAAAACGAAAATACGAATTTTTAAAATAATTTAGTTAGTTCTGCAACTCTGCAGCCCTAAACAACGAGTCATCACTGCCATGAAGTAAAGCTTGATAATACGCACAACGAGCAATTAATTTAATATTCTTGTTCGATATTAGGCTATTTTCCTATTATGCCTTAAATTTTCATTTTCTCATGTTACCCTCCTATTCTTCATCAAGTCGGTAGTTGCAACCACCTGCCAATGAAATTGAGTAAAAATACGCATCAGTGGCAAATGTTTTTCTATCCATGATGACTGGATGATTTACCACTCGTAGTAGAACATTTCGTAGTTTTCCTTTGTTTAATAAATTTGCATTTCTGCAGTAATCATCTCCACATAAATTTGTGAGAAGCGCCCTTTAAATTTAAAAATTAGTATATCTCTGTCAGTTTTGGAGATAGAATCGTGAAACTTAGTTTATACATCGATGAGTCTGAGACAAAAATTTTACTCATTGGCAATTTTTATCTACAGAAAACGTATAAAAATTTAATTTTATTGACTTTTTATTTTCGTCTCCACAGACGCCATATTCTTGTCACACAAATTCCTACCTTATTTGATAAAACTTTGTAAATGGAAGTATATATCTAGGTGCAATATTTAAGGAAATAAGTACTGTTTCCAGTTTTTTGGGATACCTTGTATTTGCCTGATTATTTTGTCCACAGGTAAGCTCATTTTTTTATATAGTCTACTATTTTTTCATAATTAAGAGATAATTCTCTTCTGTTACATAGAACGATTCAAGGAATTAAACAGACAGATCTATTTTCAATGATTTTTTTTGTATTATGGAATTTTATCTCGCATTAAGAAATTTTTCCTGAAAATACTTATAAAATTGATCTAAGAAGTATTAAGGAATGCAACTAAAACCTCTTAAATTCAGAGTAATAAAAATTGTCAGTAATATCAAAAATCTACTGTAACAAAGCATTAAAAATCATAAATAATCCCTATTCCATAATAATATTAATACTATGTTGATGCGCAATACAATATTAGTATCATATTATCATAGAGAACCTATATAGAGAGTATTTATCGTTTTATCACAGAGCAACTATATTGTATTAATATATAGCATAGTTGAACAATACTGTACAGTATTATACCTTTCAATTTATACTCAACAATTAAACGACTGCAACAAAAGTTTAATTCCGATTATGATTGTTAAACTAATAATGTTTATGCAAATGCCATAGTAATGTTTTATCAAAATAAAACTCTTCTCTAATGATCACAGAGTTGTTCCGAAATTCTTCAAGATTTCGTTTAATATTCTTATTAAATTCATTATGGAATCTCTAAGATTCCATAAAATATTCTTCTTAAATTCAAATAATTAAGTCGATGCACTTCAGCTAACATACAATATAGTACTAACTTTAATTTCTTTGATGAAACTATACTGCTTTTTAAAAAAAGTTATATTATTTCTAGCTAAAAATAACCCTTGATAAATTCTTTTACCTACCATCATTTATGTACGAATATTTGACATTTTTTCCGTCTGGCTTTCCTCTATCTTTTAGTCCCATTAAATGTTTCCATGTATAGCCAAATTGCTATTTGATGTGGGCACATTCCAGTGTTTCGGAAATGCACCAAAGAGATTCTTTTTTTAATATGAAAGTAAAATATTAGTCCAACATTTTACTCTGTTTTTACTGCTTTCTGTACTGTAAAAGGCATTTGTTTCATCAAAGAAATATTTCCTTGCCAAAATTTGGAGTAAAAAAGGAAACTATTCTGAAATGGAAAGTTAAATGGAATGGATAGCCAGATAAATCATTTCAGAACTATTAGTGTATAAAACATTTTATACTTTTCCTGCAGAAATGGGAATTATGCTTTCACTCAAAGTTACAAAGTTGAATTTAGAATTAATTTTATAAATAAAAATATATTTCTTCTTTACTTCATGCAATGGCTTATTTCAGAATAACACTTTTTCATATTTTTAATTTTGAAGGAAATATAAAAATGAGAATAAGAATTATAAATTACTTTTATGTGGCTGCTTTGATAAAGGGAATTATTAGTTGAAAGACAGCAGGAGAAGTAAAAACCATACTAATAATTACAATAATAAAAATGAGCGTGACGCAAGTTATACGAAAATGGGGAAAATATGTAAAATGCGTACTCTTCCTTTACTGAAAGAAACGAAGTTACATTTCTAAAGCGGTTTGTGAAAGTAGGTTTTCTACTTTTATTTTCACGTTACTTTAATACAAAGAAAAAGTATTGTAATCGTCAAAAAATTCGTCCTCTAGTATTCATCCTTCAATGTATCTTGACGTTATAGTCCACCCTGTATCCGAAAACAACGTTATTGGAATTATGTTTGTCTGCCTGTCAACTAGATAACTGAAACACGCAACGAACCGCACGAATGACATTTGGTATGCGGCCTTTATCACTTTTTGAACGAGATTAGTTATCAGGAAGTCCATCCGTACAGGAGTATGCTTGTGAACACGGACACTCTAAAACGCAATGAGTTAGAAGGATGAAATTTTAAATCATTTTGGCAATTTTGATATATATCAAATTACTAATATAATAGCACAGATCTGTCGTCACCAAAAATTAAACTCGTGCCATAGCACTGCGAGACGTTAAATAGCATTATTTCATTGTTAGAGGACCTAAATTTTGGTCATTTTAAATGTAAAAGAGTAATTGACGTTCTAATTTCAAATTCAATAGCTCTAAAATAGTGAAATAAAATTTTCTATGGATTGATATAAAATTTATCTCGCTATGATCAATAGTTAACGAGAAATTTTAAATTATGTTAATCACATATTTCAAATTAATTTCCGTTTTTCAATAGAAAGTAGTAAATTACGTCAGTAGTATATCATGCGCGTGATATAGTTTGGAAGCTACGATGCATCTGATTATTTATTGCAATCGTGATGATATAATTTTATAATACTCTTTGGCAACGTTCGACAAGCAAACAAGTACTTTTTAAAATAATTAAATTTCTTAAATTTCTTAATTTCGAAAAAGTATTCCTTTGAAATTTTAACTTTTGACTTACGCTTGACAAGCTGAGAATTTCATGGTTATTGAATTATAATGAGATTGTTAAACAAAAAAAATTACTTCACACGGAATGTTGTTCACCAAGAGGTTTTTTGAATAAAGAAATATGTAAATACAAAAAAATATTTCCTGTCATAAAACATATGTTTATTTCATTTGATTTCAATCAATGTTAAACATTTCTCTCGCATGTATATCTATTTAAACACGTCAAATTTAACGGGAAATCTCCCGAATGAAGAGGCAATTTGCACCCGTCATACCGTGAGGGGTGATTTTCTAGTTTTGTATAAAATCCATCCATGAGTAGTCTGTCAATTTGTCTGCCCGTGTGTAAGAGATGTGACTAACTAGATACATGAAAATACGTACGTTCTCTTCGCACCGAAATTGCAGATGTGTATCAAATTTTGGACCCAATTTGTCAAAGGAAAGGTGTCTAGGATTTTTTAATGGTTTCTTGATTTAATGTTTTAAATTTTAAAAAAGAAAAAAAAATGTGTGTGTTTTAATGATTTAATGTGACGGTGTGCAACATTGACTTTTGGAATCTTAGTGTGTCTGTTAACGCTTTTGTGATTGCGTGTTTTCGTTTTAAATCTTTTATACGTGCACATTTTTATAATTATTATGGTTTTGTGCTTTGTATTTTTGTATACTGCGCATTCAACTTTTTTCTAATGCGTTTTTTAGTACCTTTAAGATTCACTCTTCGTGGATTGTGTTTTTTTGTTCATTGCACTCTGTAAATGGAGTTATCTCTGTAGTGTGCTTTATTTAAATAAATAAATAATGCGTAATAGATTCACTTCACGATAAAACGAAGCTGAACACAAAACATATCAAATTGTGGAAATATATGAGAGATTCGTGGTGGGTACAATAAATTACTATGAAAAAATGAACGATTCCTCCAATTATATCTAGAGCCGCCTAGTTAAATTATAAAATTATTCATTTATTTTCATTTATACACCTTAAAGCTATTAATTTACAATTAATGAGAAATGACTTCAGAAAAATCCTGGAAAATTCACGGTATTATGGGGATCGAAGATGATCTAGTGTCAAGTCGGATTATTTTCGTTGTAATTTTTAATTAATAAATCATTAACGATTGAATAAATCAATACAAAACCTTTCTTATTCTTCATAGTGTATGCGACCAAACCAATCTATTTAGTTATTCGGATTTAAATGTATTAGTTACACGAAATGCTGAAACTCCACTCTTTCTTGAAAAAAAAACGTAATCATAGGTGTGTCGAACATGAAACTTAGAGACTAGCTGTTGGGCGCTTGGCAACTGAGGCACTCGGAGGCAACTCCTACAAATTGACATTGGTAGGAGTTTATACATTTTGTTTGACACTAAATGAATGCCAATAGAGACTCCTTCTGTGTGACTCAGCATGGAAGCTTGTACTGGGAGTGAGCCATGAAACATATAGTTTTTAATAGATAAGAAATTATCTATTTAATTCATTTTGGCTAACCTTCCCTAAAACTTTCTTTATGCTTCATAGTATTTCGGAGCAAAAGTTGAGGAAAATCTATTCACTAGTTTGGAATTCTATAGCCAACAAACTATTTAGAAGTTTCAGATTTTTTATATAGGTTAATTGATTGTGAGAAAACCGTCACTTCTTTATGTTTCATAGTATTTATAAGCAAAATATTAAGAATATCGTTTCAATATCTTGGATTTCTGCAGCATGAAAACCAGTCAGGTGTTTCAATTTTGTTTATGTAGATAGATAATATTTGAGATCATAATCTAAAGAAAATTGCCTATCGAAGTAATTTCACTAATATTTTGTAAGATTTCAAAAGAATGTTCAACCGGAAGTTAAAGACCGATTTGATTTTTAAAATAATTGCAACTTATAAGGATCTGAGTACTTAAAGATAATGCTGTATTACGTGGTGTCGATTATTTGAATATATATCTTTTTCGGAAAATTTATTTCCTTTAATTACGTGAAGACATTTAAATTTTAATTCTTTGTTTGTTTAAATTTTTGTTTAAATTACACAATTTTTTTTCCCTTTGCACTCTGACTTCTGGACAGCTAGCTTTCTTTTAACTTTAAACAACCCCCTGTAGAACATGACATTTTCTTTCCACTTTTACCTTTGTATACTTCCCCCTTTCTGGAGAAACGCACGTGCAAGTTTGAATCACCCGTAATTGACTAACCTTACTTTTTGAACCCCCGTTTAGTTTTGAAATTGAAAAGAGTTTCTTTAGTCTTCCGCTCTTTTGTAGGAAAGGATCCGAACCCCCCTTTTACTACACAGGTCAATTTTCTGTTTCCGCTGTTTATGGCTTTGTGACAATAAGCTGCAACTGACTCTCCAAATTTTATTGCCCAGGCGCGACTGACTGTCTGTTTTGCACATAATGCTTACGTATTGCCAACCGTAAGCAATGAACACTGAAATTTTAATGACAAATGTCGGAAATGTTATGTTGTCCAGGCTTAGCGGAAAAGTGGTAAACTGTATTTTGATAAAAAAATTTCCCGCACTAATAATAGGATATCTCAAAATCTAATAAAGATATTCATCCTTTGAATGTGTAGCACATGTTTAAAATAGTATAAGCAATGAAATGCACTAAAATATTATTTGCTGTTCCTCGTGAAATACTTTTAATTTCATATATGTGTTTTTAGAAAGATTAAGTTATGAATTAATGGAAAATATATTTCACATATTTTCTACCTCTAATTTATTTGCATTTTGAATTTTTTTTCTTAGATTTTAGTTTCATTCTACAGATCATTGTCCTCTATAACTTGTGTGCAAAGAAATTAGCATTGCTGCACATAACGGTGTGGTGGAGGTTAACCGTTGGTGGTTAAATTTCATTAAAATTTACCACAATTCATATCTCAAAAAAAATATTATATTTATAACATTTTGGTGTTTTTTAGTTTATAATTGATAATGTGATGATAAAAAAAACCAAAATATTATTAAAATATACAATTTTTCATAAATTTTGTCTGAATGTAGTGGGTGAAGGAGTATTAGGCGGAAAAGTAGCAAATTCACGACTCGAAAAGTCATTCTTTGTCGACAGCAAAACACAGCGTAAAAAAATTGCCCAAATGCTGGAAGAAGTGCTTACAAAATGAGTCGAAGTTACTTTACCCTATCATCTTAGTGAATAAACTCTTTTAATTCACAGGAACCATGTTTCTACATTAAAGGAAATCTTGAGATGCAATTTTCTAAACTGTATTTTTGATAAAATCTTTCCCACCATTAAAGATATCTCGTATCATGATATTCACTTGAAATTTTCAGTACATGTTTAAAATAGTATAAATATAAATGAAAATGACCCAAAGATGGTTGCCTAGAATACTTAATTTACATGTAAGTTTTAGAAAATTATGTTGTGAATTAATGCAAAAATGTACATTTACATATTTTTTTACCTCATTTGTTTGTATTTGGTTTTTCTTGATTTTAGTTCATTTCTTTATAGATCATTGTCCCTGTAACTTGTGTGAAAGAAAATTAGCATTGCTGCATTACAATTTGGTGTAGAGGTTAACCGTTATGGTTAAATACTAAAATTTACTAAGTAAATTCTATATATCTCAAAAAAATATTATATTTATAAACACTTTTTTGCGTTTTGTGTTTATAATTGATAATGATATAAAACCAAAAACATTATTAAAATATACAATTTTTCATAACTTACTCTGAATGTAGGTAGGAGCATAGGCGGAAAAGTAGCAAATTCAATGACGTCATCTTTGTCGACAGCAAAAAAACACAGCGTAAAACCTTCTGGCCAAACGGTGGGAGAAGTGTCAGTAAAATGAGTCAAAGGAAGGTTTTACCTATCATGCTAGTGAAGATATTAAACCCTTTTTACTACAGGAACTATGTTTTTACATTAAAGAAATCTTAATCATTTTCTAAACTGTATTTTTGATAAAATTTCCCACCAATTAACATGATATCTCAAATCTATATAGATATTCACTTGAAATTTTCAGCACATGTTTAATAGTATAAATCGAAATGAACTAAAAATATTTGTTGTTTGAGGAATACTTTTTTAATTTACATGTGTTTTTCGAAAAAATAGTTGCGAATTAATGTTAAAATGAATGACACATATTTTATTCTAATTTTCTCTTCATTTCAATTTTTCTTCTCATTTTAGTCTATTTTCATAGATCATCCATCTATAACTTATGTCAAAAAGAAAATTAAATTGCTGCATTAAATTTGATGTAGAGTAAACGTTATGGTTAAATTGATTACATTTACTACAAATTCATATTTCTCAAAAATATTATATTTATAAAACTTTTTGGTGTTTTTTTGTGTTTATAATTGATAAATGATATAAAAAACAAAATTCTTAAAATATACAATTTTCAAAATTTTGTCGTGAACGTAGTAGTCACCTTAAAGGAATCATCAAACCGAATTCAAAAAAAAATATATGTGCAATGAAATCTACCATACTACCACTTTTATTCACGAGGGTTTGTGCTAGCAAGATTATTTTTTTTACTTTAGGTTTATAATCGCTAATTCCATGGTTTTTTTCTGTTTGAAGCACTTAAGTGTCGAATAAATCTAAATTTTTGTCGCTATTCCACAAAATGTTAGGAATTTTGAAAAAATAAAACTAGGAAAAACAAATAAAATTGTTTGATATATAAGAAGGTGGCAAAAATCAACTATTTTTCATTGATTTTTAATTTTTAATCTTTTCTTGATCTCTTTAATTGTCTGTAAATTTGCTTTCAAGATTACTTTATTCAAATCAAATTTTGTATAGATGAATGATCATTATCAATACATGAGGTACATCAAAGAAAATTCAGTAAACAGCGTACTGTTTCACAAATATTATTATGTGATAATCCCCAGGTAAACGTACACAGACTATAAATTAATAGTAGCACCCAAGACCTGGATAACCTGTTAAGGATACAGTGTAGAATAAAATATAAACATGAACAAATGACAGAGACTGTAATGATAAAAAATAACTGCAGTTTTATTTAAGAATTTTAAAAATAAAAGTAATTATTGGTGCCGCTCATGTTATAAGCGAGCATATACTGATAATCTGGATTAAAACACATATTTAATGGATCAAAAATCACATGACAGGTTGATTGATGTGGGCCCTAACAAGGTGAAACATAACACAAGTAATGTATTGAACAAAATAGTCACTCAAAATATGTTGACATAAAAATATGGAATACAGAAAATATAATGAAACAAGTAATACATTTGCTGAAGCTACAAATGTTAACCGTAAGAGAATTTACCTTCCAGAAATTTATATTGTGTCTAAACAGTATTTCTTAGTATTGTCACTATTTGCAACAGAATCCTTTTATCAAACTATCATCCTAATAAGTTTTGTTAAAGCATGAGCTGAAGAACTAAATCTTAACTCAACTTTTTTTTACAAAAATGGAATTGAAAGCAAATGTTTAAATTATGTAACAATTAAAGTATACAATTTCTACTAGATTTTTAAATTCCTACTTTTCTCTATTAATAACACCTCTAACTTTTCACGTTAAAAATTGGATATGACACTCTACAATAATAAAACTTATCTTCTCTTCTATTTCAATATCTTTCTATTTCACATTCTCCAAACTTTGAAACATTAATGTTTAAAACATTTCTGAAAATAAATATTTAATCTGCTCTCCCTTTATTATATCATTATCTTTCATATGCATGCTGTCTGCACATCACTTTAAATTTTATCATTTAGGCCAGAAACCAAATTACATCCAACCAAATGAAGTTTTGTAAATTTTAAAACAAACACAAAAAAAAGGTTTCACTTAGCTCACATCAAGTGTTGGAAGTTTGGGCTCTATCAGGGTCACAAGGAACACTGGCAGCCAGGGTAGGAGTCTCAGTGTGATGATTCTAAAGTTCAGACCCCATGTTCGTCCCTCCTCTCACGAGCATCTTTTCAGTCCTAGGCATTCTGATGATTCAGCAAGAGAGGCTCTAAACAGTCTGTTAGGTAGCTCTCCACTGGTGTTACACGGAGTTAATAGGTTCATCGGATTTGGCATGGGTCAGACATCTTAATGGTTGTCCTGCAAACGGATCAAAGTCGTCGCTGGTGCATGTCATTGCCTCCAGAATCAGGAGGGGCTTGTTCGTACTCAGCTCAGTTGCATCATAAATCACCGCCGATGATAGGAGCACCTCCACGTTCGGTGAACAACACTCGCTGGAATGGCGTCTGTATCTACGCCTTCAGCCGTCGTTGACCACGACACGTCCCAATGAAAATTTTCTTTATTTAGCGATCATCTCCGTCAGACACGCACTTTCAAAGTTTTCCCTTGCTTCGCAACACCTCGTCAGCTATGGACGCCTTACGATATCAAAAACCCTCCTTCTTTTAGATGTTCCATTCCATCCGTCTAAAATTTACTTCCAAAGAAACTTCTCTCCTCCACTTGTCATCCTCTTCCAATTTTTCACCTCCCTCTTATACAAAATAAGATGCCGTACCATTTCCTTCTTATCGCTCACTTCATGGGCCAAAAGTCAAGCTTTTTTCCATTGGTACGGTATAGAATGAAAATTTAGGATTCGCCAAGTCGCTAAACTGTTCTCATAGACTGCCACACAGTCCAGCAACCCTTGTGACGCCCCAAGACCTATGTTAGCCAATTGGAACCTTGACACATCTGAGTGTACAAGCGAGTTTTCGCAGAATTAGAGCTGGATTGCCCTACCACCCCAAGGGATAATTTATAACTTAGACAGGGTTCGAAGATAGTCTTGTGT
>BGPR01000293.1:322908-385736 GCA_013235015.1 Araneus ventricosus
TAGCTGCTCACCAAATAGGTGGCTATGTTACTAATTTTAGTACAAATTTACGTTGTTGTCACTTTTGCATAGCAACAAAAAGCGATATGCAGGCTAATTTTACAGAATCTAAATTTGTACAGCGTACAAAACAATTGTATAAGCACCATCTGTCGTTACTAAACAAGGATTCAATGTATACATCTGTTTATGGTTTCCTTTTAACTTTTTAAAATATTTTCATTGCAGTAACATGCTACCGCCAGATGTAATGCACGATTTACTAGAAGGTGTTGTTCCATTTGATTTGCGTTGATTATAAATTATTTTATAGTTAAGAAGTATATAACCCTATCACAATTAAATTGCAAGATCAAGCATTCAAAATTTGGGTTTTATGATGCTGCTAACAAACCAACCATAATTTCAGAGACTTCTCAGAAGGGTATTAAAATGATTGCTGCCCGTACGTAGTCCTGTTGAGATTTCTGCCATTATTTATTGGTCAAAGTGTTCCAGATTCTGAACCTGCATGGTGTCTTCTCTTAACATTAAAAGAAATAGTAGATATTGTTCTTGCACCAAAAATCAATTTATCTTATGTGTCTCATTTGTCACACTTGATTCAAGATCATCACAATCTTTTTAAAGATATTTCCTTCTGTTAAATTTACACCTAAATTTCATTTTCTTGTACATTATCCACGACTTATTCTTGCATCTGGCCCACTAACTTGTTCCTGGTCAATGCGCTTTGAGGCAAAGTATTTATATTTTAAACATGTTGCCAAAGCATTAAAAATAATCTAAATTTGCCATGCTCGTTGGCCTAAATACATCAACAGCTACAGTGCTATTATAATTTGGAATCTTTACGACCAATAGGGAAAAAGAATTCAGTGATAAGTGGGAAAATCGTAGATATAAACAATTATTCAACAGAGATCACACGATTACTTTCAGACTATGAGGAATTTTATTCATTAAAAAAAAGTAGAATTAAATGGTCTGATTTACAAATCAAGAATGTACCTTGTCTCTGGATTTCATAATGATGAACCAGTTTTTGAGAAAATCATAATAATTTTAAGGAAAGGTACTTGTACAAAATTTACTTGTCACACATTTACGAGCAGCACTCCTTTCCTAGGATGTTTCAAGTTAGAAAGTTCAAAAGATTTTGAAATTTCAGGATTTTGTTGATGTTTATCCTCTATCAATATATAGATATAATTATTCAGTGGTTATTCAAAAGTATTGTTTATTTAACCCCAAAGAATAAATGTGAAAAATTTTCAATTTTTTTTTTCAAAGCAGTCAAACTCCAAAAACAATATCAACTTTTCACAGTTCCTTACGAATAAAGAATGTTGACGGCTATTTTCAAGTGTTGCATTGCACCATTTTTATGTATTTTTTACTTCATTTTGTTTACGTTTGAACTTATTTTTTACTTATAATATTTCATTTACATTATGATATTCATGTTTCATATAACTGAATCTGCACATTACATTATTGATTTCTTAATTTTATTCTCTTTGAAGGATAGAGACAAACCATTACTTTCCCGTGGAAAAAAATTCATTTAAAAGCAAACTTTTTTTTGCATGCATGTCAGAACTGATTGTTTTCTGAAATTGTTGATAAATATGTTGTTCTGAATTGTCATAAAATATATTATAATATATGTGTAATCTTTAATGAAATGTTTCAAAAGCTGTGCATTTTTAATATTGAATATGCTGTTATATAAAATAATTTGCTTGTGTATAAAATTCATTTTTATGTATTTTTTAATGTAGCAGATGCAATACTAACTGCAATCAGTGTAAAAATAAATTTTTTGAAGTGAAATAAGCTTTTCGTTCATGTGTTAGTTTATTCAAATGATGTTTATTATTATAGTGATCAGTTATGAAAAAACTAATAAGATTAAAATTTAAAGTTTGAAACAAAAAAGCATTTCATCAGTACATTGTGAAATACAATAAACCATCTTGTTCTCTTGCTATTTAAATGTCCATGGTAATCAAAATGTTATGAGTAAATTATTTGGAAATATATCTAAGTGTTACAATTGTGTCTGTAGAGGAAGGGACATTTTTTAAAATAAAGTAGAACTGTACACATTTCCAAATATAGGCGCAAGAATTTTTATTTGCAAACCATATTTGACAATTTATATTAATCTGATTTTATTCGATTGTACTTGTTTTAATATATTATCGTAAAAAAATATGTGCTGTATTGTTTTTAGCAGACTAGAAATGCGTACATTTATAATATTATAATATACAAGTACTTTTGTAATATAGTATACACCTAGAAGTTGTCACTTCTGCCTTGTGGTCTTACGTGCATCGGTTTGTTTTTATTTACAAAGGAAAATGTCTAAAAGCACAAGAAAAATTGAGCTACTTCAAAGAAATCAAGAAGGGAGTAAGCTAAAATCTTGAACAATTCATTGTGAATTTATTTTTCAGGTTTGTATAATTACAAGCTTTCTATAGAAAGCTTGCAATTTAGAGAATTATGTGTTTCAATGAAAAATACAGTTCCATTTGAAAATGAAGCAGAAAAAGTTTGTTTATGCTATTAAATTAAATGTTTGATTTTCCGTTTTAAAGTTTCCCTAATTATTAATCTCTGAAAAGTTGAATTAAATTTGCAATTTAAATGTTTTAATAAACTAATAATTTAAAAACAAGTACTGCATAAATGAACAAAAAAAAATTCACAGTAATAGTAGGCAGTATCTCAGTTTGACTTCACATGTATCGCACTTAATGTATTGGGAAATACCTGATTGTTAAAGGATTTATGGGAAACCATTATATGCATGGACTCTCATATCTTTACAGAAAAATGAAGCATTTCTTCTGAAATTGGAACAGTAATGCAATCTTGAGTTTTTTAATATTTGAAAAAAATTCAGTTTGAATATTCTATAAAATTTTCTTCATAAGTAAATTAAATTGTCAGAGGCATTGCTTAAATTTCCAGATACTTCAAGTGGTTTTTATGCTTCACTCAAAATTTTCAAATTAAGTATTAAAGCTTAATATGTCATTATTTTATTTCAATTTCAGCATAAATACTTCAAATTTTATTGCAGAAAAATGTAAGGATACTGATAAATATTTTAAATTTATTATTGCAAATCTGAAATGATTTATTTTATATGAAATCATTAATAGAAATTCAATTTTATGTCAATCCATTGCACAGTGCATATGGTTATACCATATATATATACCATTCCATGGTTCAACGTATTGCCATTCCATGGTTCAACGTATTACCATCCCAGGGTTCAATCAAAGCACCAGTTGATGGAGTCAAGTTTCACCATGCTATGGTGACAACTATCCATGCACCATATTTTGGTGAAACGTTGAACTACTACTATTGTTACCAATTCTAAATTTAATAAGTATTATACACTGTTCAATAAATTGAAGTTAAATTTGAAATCTGTGCTTTTGTTTCCTTAAATACTTAAAATAAATTCACTGCATATTATGTATATTAATAAAGGAAATTAAATTACCAAGAAATGATAAATTTTAGTAATTATAACATCACTTAAGGTATGTGCCTACCTTCGGAGCACTTTTTTTGAAAAAAAGGAAATTTTTATTCAACACTTATGTTTTCAGTTATAATGGTGTATAAAACTGTTAATTCAAATGCCATTTTAATGAACAAATTTTTTATTTTCCAAATTTTGACCATTTTTGGTCAAAATTTAGTAAGAATTGACGTTTACGCCAAACTTCCTATAACAAACTCTAATGCATGTATTTCCATTTTTCTTCCAATAATATATTTGGTATACATTTACCTGTGTTATTAAGCAGAATATTTAGAGTACCTCTTAAAGTTACTGAGATATACCAAAGTTTGTGTACGCAACAGCTTTTTACAAAAAAAACTATCACTTTTTCAAATAAAAACAGCTCTAAAATAAATAATTATGCACTTTAAGCTATATTTGAGGTTCATAACATACCTAGAGATGTATAGAACACTGTGATTAAATTTTATTTGAATATCTTAAAAACTTTTTAAGAAATGATATTTTTCGTAATCCAAAAAAATGAAAATGGCTATTTTCCAGAAAACGCAAATGAAGATTTTAAAGTCGCACAAAACATTATATACATATTTTAACAGCTTAAAATTCACAGTATTTGTAAGTTAAGCCTTCTTTGACTTAAATTCAAATCAAAATTAATTAAAAATTATCTTTAAATTTTTTTTTACTTGATAATTTTGTTTTTGGTTCGACTTGTCGCTTCCATTTCTTAATTCTCTCAATATCAATTTCTATGTAGTTTTTTTAATAATTTCTGGTTCAAGTTTGACATTAAGATGGTTATATACAGTCATCAGCCTTATATCGCCTGAACTGAATAATTAAACTGCTATTTTACTACTTTATAACAGTGTTTGGAGTGAGCGAAATTTTCTTTAGGTAAAATATCCCGAAACTAGAGAAACAGTTGCCAGATACGCCTAGAATAACAATAAAAAAAAAATAAAACTTAATTCTATATCTAAAAAGTAAATTGTACATTCGCATTGTCTAAGAGCAAAGAAATAGCTGTTTAGATGTGTTTTTTGCATTTCTATGTCTTAGTTTCAGATTCGAAAATTTCACTTCTGGCTCATAATTTAGGCAATAACTTTGCTTCTAACTATCGAAGAAACTAAAGTAAACCATTTTTGGAATCCTAAATGTATGGGCTTTAATACAAAGTAATAAAAAAATTTCGAAAATTTTCATAAAAACGTCGATTTTAGGGTAGGCACATACCTTAATAAATTTAACAATTTGTAAAAATGAGTCAATGAGTTTTTGTATTTATTTTTATAGTTCATTTTTCACTCTGCCTCAGGCATTTATATATTTACAAACATTCTGCTTTTTTCAAAATCGTAGTGATGTTGAGAATTGAGTAAAATTTTACCGGTTAAAAAGCAAAAATAAATAAATATTAATGCGATTGGCATTATAAATGGACATACCGTATCTCAAATTTTACCAGATAATTTGTAATAGAACCAGAGTTATTCTGGTAAATTTATCAAATTAAATGGTCTAAATTACCATCTTATTTGGTAGTATTACCTTTGTGTACGGTAATAATACCTTTGTATACGGTAATAATACCAAATTCCATACCAAACAGCGTGGTAAATAAACGATATTTTTCTGGTTATTTTACCATAAAGTCATTACTAAACTGCTACGGTAAAAAATACCGTACTTTATGGTGTTCCATATGAGCCAGAGAATACGGTAAATGTTACCATATTCTGGTAGTTTTGACCAGAATTTTTTTTCAGTGTAGAATCATTCTTATCTGACTATTATTAAATAACAAAATCCAGCTAAATCTGTATTAGAAATTGAGGAATAATTCTGTTTAATAGGAAATTCAGTTGATATCTCAGCGAAAGCATTAAATGAAGGAACATAAAAAAATAATTCAACCAATAGGTAAATATCTATTATATTCGTATTAAGTCACGCTGAATAAAAATAATTTTAAAAAAATGGATTTACAATCAGTTTGCTGGTTTTTCATGTTGTGAGTTTATAATAAGTTTGAGCAATTTTTTTTAATTCATTTATTTTTAAGTCATTTTATATGATGTATGTCAATCTTAATGGTTGAATAATATAACAAAAGCTTTTGTATTTCTTAATCAATCTGAATGCTCACCATATAATGAGCCTTTCAGAAAACAAATGGAAGCATCAGATACAATCATTTACATTTTTAGAATTTAAGCCTCCGACATAACATCTTTTCGCCTTTTCTGTGTGAAATTATTAGTTGATTTTAATTGTTGTTTATATGCAACGATTGCGAATAAGGCGAAATGATTTTGCAGCGAATCAATTAGAACTGCATGGCATACATATAATATTCATTTTCACTTTGAGCGATACAAGAGGGTTAACAATAAGGGATGATTCAGAGTAATGATGGCAAAATGAAAAGTTAAATCAGGTGTACGCGTGCAAACTAAAACCGCGGAAGAATTTTGGGTCATTGTAGCTTTTCCATTTAAAATTTCAGTCATAACTGCGCTTAATTCTTGATTTGCGCAATTAATTAAATCTTATATACAGTGATATTATTTACAAATCGCAAATGTGGGATCAATTTTAAAGGCTTAAATTCATTGCAATGAGTTTCACTACTGAGTGTCCACAGAAACTCCGGTTGGTACAAGTCTCTCTATCGGAATCATCTTCTAATAACAAACATTCAGTAACCTGTAATGAGTCAGGATTTCAGCCCCAAAGTTCTCCTGTTGGGAACGCTGCTAGAGCGTGACATTATATTACATCCAGTCCATAATCCTCCTTCAATGAGATTCCATTTTCAGAAAAGGCATCTAAAAAGGTTTGAAGGGGTTAGAGGATGCCTCAAAATACCTCACTTCATTAATGACTCGGATCAGTAAAGTTGCTAAATGCTATTCCAGGCAAGAGATTTATAAACAAGGATTTATTTCACAGTGCAAACATGAAATTGTCGTTTAGAACATTAAAAAAAAATATTGAAATCAAAATGGATCTGCAGATGGACACATCTCGTATCCAGAAATTTACCGTACACAAAATATACTTAGGCGAGAAGAGGAACTCATTCATTGAGAAACCAAAAGGACCATCGGTACATTTAGGTTCGAGTAGCTGATGATTAACAAGCCGCGTGCAACATCAAATGAAGGAAATCTGTTGAAAAAGCTCAAACTCCGTTCAGGCAAGACGGCTGTCATCAGTACTACCACAGAGGCAATGTACAATCACCGATGCGGGGTGGCTTTACTCTGCTGGCATTCTCGGTCGGTCGGTCTGGACTGGTCTGGTGGTAATGCAGAAGGCACCCCTATATATATTTGGATGAACGGTGCGCGCGCAGAGCTGCACCTTTTTAGCATCCTGCATGCAAGAATTAAAATTCCACCTGCCACCTCATGGCAAAGTGAGAGGTCAAAAATGTAAAGGTTCGAGAGGCCGCCACAGGCTGTTGTAAGGAAATTTGGGAAACAGTCCTGAAGAACATGTAAACGGAAACAAATTTTAGCTATAGAAAGTATAGCCCGTTATTGTGCATTAACCACACATAGGTATTAATAACCATTTAATCCATCAAGGCAGTTAAATTTACCCGCTATCAGGCACACATATGCAGGAGATACTTATATTGTGCATCGTGTTACATACTTATATCGTTCTTTTATGAATTTAAGAGCAATTTTTATTTATATAATCTTTGTTTAGTATAAAGGTAGTAAATACAGATTATATAAATAAAAGTTTATTTATGTGATAATAAACTTTTGTAATTCATTTTATCATATTTATATCGTCAACGCGATATAAATATGCAAAATGATCCACTATATAAGTACCTCGTCCATACTCACGTCTGCTGGAAGGTTAATACATCGCAGGATTCGAGTTTTTGTGCCATCCAGTTGTAAATAACCCAGTTGCAAATTTCTGACGTAATTAGCAAATAAGTAAATTTCTGACGAAATTTCGAGCTACAATATCAAGATCCACTGGCGTGTAATCGTTCTAAACCCTATTGAAGCTTCTGAACTTTTAAAGGAATAATATTTGTACAAATTTTACAAATATTTAATAATAATAAATTATTCCAACATGAAAAGAAAAAGTTAAGCACAAGAATAATAAAGCAAAGTAGCATTAAAATGAAATACCTCAAGAACACTCGAAAAATAATAGATTATTATTGGAACCAACACCACTTGTAAATGAGAAATTAATTGTAAAATGTTTCACTTCATAATTTTTCTCCTTCTCTGCATGAAGAAGTGTACGCATTACACTCGCTCAGAAAAATCACGTCATCAGTGTGGGAAAAAAACGGCGCATTGAGCATGATCTCAATGGAACCTTTATTGAAGTATTGAGACAAGCATAAACATGCATCGCTTATTCATTTTAAACACGAATTTTTTTACATCGCAACATGTTGGCTGGAGAACCAGAAATACGGAGATGGTCGAAAAAGTTACGTGATTGTGCGAGTAAGAATATTATGTAATGAGCATGAACTCACCGAACCAATAGCAAGATGACCATCAGCCGGGACGAAGCCCGAATCACTTTTTTATTTTAAACACACATTTTTTATATCGCTTGTCCGATCGCCTGGAAAGCCAAATATATTGAAGAGAAGGGCGGTGCAATACGAAACCCGTTTTGTCACTCGTCCGTAGAGACAAAGAAAATTCAATTGTACTTTTGAAAATTTTCATTGGAAAAAAATGGTTACACCAAACCAAACAACGTCTGTATTAATGTTGTGAATGTGTTTCGCCATACGTGTCTTCAGTTAAGCTAAGTTTGCAATCGGACTACTGAAAACAAAATGTTTAGAAAACCCCACAACCAGAAATCACAAGGATTAAGATCAGGTGATCTAGGCGGACAGTTTGTTGGAAAATGACAGCTTGGAATTCTATCATTTCTGAAATGCAAGCTGAGAACGCGCTTAACAGGATTTGCAACGTGTGGAGGAGTGCCGCCTTGCAAGAAAATACGCAACCTACAAATGCACGCTGTTGGAGTGCTGGATTGATATGGTTGTGCAAAAAGAGATTCATAGTGTACACCAGTGAAGGTACAAGTAACAGGACCGGCAGGACCTATCTCTCCGACAAAGAAAGGCTCTACGATAAGCGATGCCTTAAATCCGCACCACACAATTACTTTTTCAGAATGAAGAGGTACTGGTTGATGTCTGCACGGATTTTTCTTTGCCCACATTTTGCAATTCTGAGTATTGATATATCCGTGGATATGGAAATGAGCTTCAACTATTCAAAAAATGTTCTTAATTTCTTATTTTGCATATTCTGATGTGTAAACAGCCATCTATTGCTACACTTTTGAACTATTATTTTTTCTTCTGCCATACATAAGCCCCTTTCTTCGAGTATACTCAGATCAAATTTCAGATCAATATGAACAGTAGTTCTTTTTTTACAGCTTTTTGGGAGATGAACTTCGAGTATAATCACCCTGTATATGTATGTTATCAAAGAGAAAGGAACAAATCATTTTCCAAAGTACTTATTATTTTATTTTCAGGCAAAGAAAGTCATATTATTAAGTCTACATGTAAGAAGCAAATTTTTTAAAATGTCTAAGGCACTTTAAAAGTGAGGTTTTCTCGTTGTATAAAAATATCGATTTATTCCTTTCACTTTTCCTGAAATTCTGCTGAAAGAATTTTCGAAATGTAAAGATATAACTGAGAAATTCGTTTTACTTCAGTTGAATAACTCTTTTTGTCCTAATCATTTTTTCTCACTACTTCTGAGAACGATTTTTAAAACGACATCATTAAAGTAGCAGCTAAATCATTACCTTAGTGGTGAAGAAAGAGAATATAAATAAAGCAGCATCGAACAAAAATTCCAGAGAAATATCATAGATGAAATCATTATCCTGCGAATTCCAGAAATGTTTTGTCTACGCCTATTAAATCATCAAAGTACGTACTGAAGAGTCAAAAATTAAAACTTTTATCATTAAAATACACTGGCATATTTTCAAAATAACAGTATTTCATGGTGTAGTCGTATGACTGGAATAATAAAAAAAATCCATGCTGTAGTCGTATTACTGGGATAATAAAAAAAATTCATGCTGTAGTCGTATTACTGGGATAATAAAAATACGCGTTTTTAACTGCTAAAAATATTTGATACAAATTTTCAGATGTAATAAATAAAAAAACAACTATGGAAGTAGCGTGAATTTCTATTTGAGTAAATCTTTTATCGAAATTAAGAATGTGTGAGATAACTAAAGAATGTTTAGATTGAAATGCTCCATCTAAACGGATGCAACAAATCGCATTCCCATATGTTCGAAATAATCAGACTTCTAGAAACATTTCTGAGGGAAAAGGTCAAACAAATCAAATTTTTCCAGAAATAGAAGCCACTTCCTATCAATAAAGGATTAAGTCAATTATCAGAATACTAAAATTATGAATAATCAGATTAAATGTAGCGAATTGAGATTATTATTTTTTTAAGCTGCTCACAAACAAGTCAACCTTTTGCTGGCAATATAAAAAGACGAATTAATTTAAATTCTAAATGTGAAATCCTCTGTTAACCTCTTAAGGATCGCATTTTTTTGCTATCTAATAAGATGGTCCCTCCTGTTTTGGAAAGGGGCTGTCATTTTCATTCATATAAGAAAGCATAGAATACTTGAGATACTTACGGATTTTACATNGTTTTGGAAAGGGGCTGTCATTTTCATTCATATAAGAAAGCATAGAATACTTGAGATACTTACGGATTTTACATAGTTTTTGTGTCAAATAATAAAGCTAATTAATGATTAAATGTTAGTTTATAAGTCTAAAAGTGCTATAATTCGATGCACTTCAATATGACGGGCGCGATACCTAAGGGGTTAAAACATAGAGTTGATTTTGGACAGTTTCTGTGATGGGGTTAATTTTTTCAAAGATGCAGATAATTTTTTGAATACCGTAATTAAAATAAAACATTTCCAGATTGTGGAAGCATTGTCGAAATTAGAAATATTTTGGCGATGTAGTGTCTGGTTGTCGAATTTTGGTAAGAGAGTCATGGACACAACAGGAGTATAACCACGTGTTGGATCTGGTGCACACCAAACGAGTTAGGGATCGATCGTGCAAACGTTCATATGAGATGGAAATCTAGAGTGAAGCGACAATTCTGATAACTTCTTTGTCATATAGCCATGTTCCAATTTCAGAGACCCGTACGAATTTAATCATCGCGCATTTGAAAAACAGGTATTTGTTCTTTGTTAACATGAAGCGTTTCTACTGCTAATGAAAAAAAATGATCGAAATCTGAGAATAAAATCTTAAATTGAAAATGCAGAATTATGCAATTAACATCACAACATGCAGTCCAGGTGTTTTAATCCTTCTTTGTTTTATGTATACTCCGAATCCATGCATAAATCAATGATCTTGAGTCAGACTGTACTCTGCTCGGTATTCAAGTCGAACATCACATTGAAACTGAGTAACGTTTACCAAAGAAAGAATGAAATATTTTATTTTAGGAATAATAAAAATTGGTATATCATCTCGCTCAAATGACTGGTACTTAAATTCATTGGTCAAAAATGCAGTTCACTAAAATGACTGGTATCTTTAATACGTTCATCTAAATGCAGTTCACTGAAATAAATGGTATATCTACATTTATCAAACATGCTGCTCGCTGAAATGAATGGTATTTTTAATAGACTGATAAACATGGAGTATAACTATACTCACTACTGACACTTCCGTACTATGAAACTATCTTGAAGGTGATGTACGCTTTAAAGAAAGGGCAAAAGATTTGATATCACTTGTCTCTAATAATGAGAATAAATGTTTCCTTTCTCTCTCTCTCTGTGTGTCTATGTACATGTGGCTATCTCCAAAACAGACCGTTGTACCTAAAGCTACCAAATTGTGTACAAGCATACTTTCATTTTTGATAGTTTCAAATTTGAGCCATTTTTTTCCAAATCTTAAGTAAAATTTTAGTTATTTACAGTTACGCAAAATTTTGCCTACTCTTTCACCAAAAACATCCCAAAAAATATAAAAAAGCCTTCATTCTATACCATTTCGAAGTGCAGATGATTTTGTAATGAGTTTCCAATTATTTTAGTTGTATTCGAATGTATTTAATTCAAATTTTATAATCTTTTTAAATAAATTTAAAAATGCAACTTGATATATAATGAATAAAACTCTGTATACAAATTACACCTACATTAAAAATGTAATAATTATTTTAAAATTAAATAAAAGTCTGCGTAGTCACTGTTGCCGTATTTTAAATATTTCTACAATAATATAATATAATAAGATTGTAATAATTTCTAAAAGTATGTTTTGCTAAAATTATATACATTCCATGTTAAAAAGGTTTGGGAAAGGATATCCATTTAAAATTACGGATAAATGTGTTCTAAACAATCATTATAAATACATAGAATTTAATATACTGTCGTACATCTCTGAAAGATCGTTAATCAATCTACGAACAAAAATAACACCCCCAACGTCGTCAACTGGCATCCACACACAGAGATTACGATTCAGAAAACGATTAAGCAACACTTACATATTGCCAGAACCCATCACGAGTCTAATTAAATCTGGAAACTTAGTGTGTATGAAGCGTTTCAGTGCGACAAGAGTAAAACATGGCCTTAATACATGCCAAGATAGACCTAATGAGGAGCTAATGTACCTGGAGAAAGCAAAGTGCTCTCCTAATTCCTGGCGAACGGTTATTGCCACCCTGCACTGCTTATTATCTTTTATTCCGCCCATAGATAACAATCTAAGCACACCTCAAATCGTTACCATTAACAGTATTGGAAATGAGTTTCATATGCAATGGTTCTGATTTTTCAAAAATTGGAAACTAAGTGTGTTTAATTACAAACAAAGGGAAGGATGATGGGTAATTTCTCCACCGATGATAATGGTTTGGGGTTGTGTTATTATGAAATGAGAAAGGCCATCAAAACAGAAATAACTAGAATTTGTCGACAGCCCGATGCATTTTTAATTTCTCGAAATGTTTGCGTTGGTGCCTGGTTATTCGTTAATGTATGAAGCCTGATTACTTGAAGCAGTTTTGTTTTGAATGAATAATTATTTAACGCTGAGATATTTTTTTTATTTCGAAATTGATGAAATTTGCCAGAAGAGAAATGAGGTAAAATGTCTGAGGATTAAAGTTTAAGAATATTGATGAAAAATCGCTCGATGGTAATCTACTACGACTCAGTGTAAATGTAATATTTAGAAAAGCTTTGAAAAAAAAATTTAATTTTCTGTTGAGAAATATGCCTTGTTAAGGTAAATTAACCCATCTTGGTATAAAATTTCTCTTGTCTAAGAATTTTAAAGCTACTTTTCATAGTATTTATTAATTGATCTGTATGACTGGATATGCAAATGAAGAAGAAATATTTTATTTGTTTTTCTTTTTGAATTATTTGCTGTTTCGTAAGAATTTGAATGGTTTATGCACTTGCGTACGTTGCAACATGACTGAACCTGCATTCATTCTTAAGAATCTCATTGTTCTGCGAAAAATAAAATATCTTGTGTTTACTGGTGATTGAGAAAATTTTAAGTTTTTTTAATGACACCTTTTGGGGCATAAACTTACATTTTCTCGAATATTAAGCAGTATTTTTTCAATTAAGAGAGGTTATAATTGCATGAAAGATAATAACTTCATCTAAAAGTGTCATTCATTTAATCTCTTAGTATTTTCATAAATTTTGTCTCCCAATAATAAATTGGGCTGAAATCAACTATTAAAATGAAAGCAATTGCATTGAGAAATATCATAACTTAAACTATTTCACGCAATTAACCAATATCAATTAGCACTTAGTATACCAACCTCTTAAACAATATCAATTTACACTTAGTATACCAACTTCTTAAACAATATCAATTTATATCATGCAATAATTAATAATTTTTATTAATTCCATTAACGAATATTATGCTTATTCATCGAGAATATTTTATTTCTCTACATTCAATATTTATGACACATAAATGTCGTATCGATATTTTTTGTTATTTTTATTCCCAAATCAATGAAAACAAAACAAAAAACCTAATCTTCTGACTGAATCTTACAACTGAATTTTATTTAGTACAAGACCCCTTCCGCTAATAATATTTGTCTTTTTATATACTTCTCTTTCTTAGGAGGTCGTAAGCGATATTACGGATCCTAATTTAGAGATACAATTATTGATACTGGGGCTTAAAGTAAGAATCGAAATCGTTTCCTCCAATACTTTTTGCAGAACTATTCCCTAAAAGAACGAACAAATAAAGCGGGCCTTTAGCTTATCGATTCCGATTAAATTAACGATTCCTTTGGACCTCGGCTCATCTTAAAGAAATATCGATTAACTGTCTTCGGTGTTGCTCATAAAGAACATAGCTTATCAAATGGAATCCAGAAAGAACTTATTTTTCAAAGGCTTATCTCTCATGCTTTAAGCACGAAGTGATTTTGTTCCATGTTAACTCAATTAATAAATCGTTAATGGAGCGTGAAAATATGCAGATGGGACTAGTTTTGTATTTGATGGGTAAAAGAGGAGAGAATAAAACCGATACTTTAGAGAGAAATTGCATAAAACTTGTTGAAATCTAATGCATTTTCTGCAGAGCCGATCCCTTCAACCTTATTACTTTTAACAGGTGAATTAAGGATAATGGAAAATGACTTTCCGGTTTGGAGTTCTTTCCTTCAACAGACTTGCATCAGGAGTACATGACATGGGGAATATAAATACTCCCTTCTAAAAGATTAGTATTTGGCCTGATCAGAATTGATAAATTAGATTGAGTGTCAAATAATTCAATAAGTTTGAGAATAATTAAAGAGTCAGTTACAGATCTACTCTTGAGTAGTTTAATAGTAAGAAAAAGAAAATACAGGAGAACCATAAAGTTGAAGGGTATTCAAAGTAGTTTTAATTATTATGCGAAAGAATTCTTGGGCGTAAGAATCGTTCGTTTAAGAATTATTATACTATTAAAAAGCATGATGTATCTAGTTATTTTTGGCCTTATGAATTTTATTTTTAGAAATTTAACATAAAAAAGACTAGATTTTCAGAATTATTATTGACTTCTGCCTTTAACAGACATTAAAATAAAACGTGTTCTTCGGTATATTGGTATTTTTGAATATTATAATTCATTAGGGTTATGGAATAGATCTTGATTGTAATTGGTAGTTGATTGTCTTAGGACAGAAGCGGTATATTTTGGTTACACCAACCAGCGAGCTTAATTTACTTAGTGTTCTAGAGAAGTCATGGGCGAAAACAATTTCTGAAAACTAAGAATGTTTTAATTTCAGCTTTTAAGAACAAAATTTCCAAAGACGAAAAGAAACCCTGAAGGCTCAGGCTTCCTGATGAGTTTTCTTATGAATTCTAAAAACGACTTATATACGCAAAATTACAAGTATTTTTCAATAAACACTAACTTTATTTTTCGTAAATTAAATTTAGATATTTCTTAAACCATTCCATTCACTTCATTTAAATTATACCAATCAACATTTTTTCGGTGTTCGTTTTTACCGATTAAACATTAACATCATGAGTATAAATTATAATTTCCTTTCTAACATTTTGCAGGAGGAAAATATGACATTTCTTCATATTTATTATACTCTTTGCATGCACAAAAGCAGTCGGAATTCAGGGTCGAATTTGAAAAAATTAAAACATGTTGTACAGATATGGCATAAGTCCATTCCAACTTTGCATCTTTATGAAACGGTGTCCCAAATGTCGTTTGCAAACTTGAGGAGTTGGTCAGAAACAAGTTATTTTTACAAAAAGCAAAAGGCGGCAGCAATAGGTTGTCAGTCAATAAGGAAAAGAAAGATATACACCATAAAAAGTGTAAAACACAAGTTTATTGGAATACAGAACTACTTACAATAGAGAAACAAAGTTGCATGAATAACAATACACGAAGAGTGTATACCTTCGGTCAACAGGCCCTTTGAAAGTTTATTTCAAAGATTCATTATTCATACTGCGTCCTACTTGTCATTGCATCTGCCTTGATACTAAGAATTGTCATTTTGTTATGCATGTAAATATGTGGTAGTGCTATTTCAAACTTGCGCACTATTAACTCTATCGATACGGGAACGTCCCAAACGTCTCTTCAAGCAAAAGACGATGGCCGTCTGAAACGTCTGAATATCGCTACGAAATTTCCACCCTCTTTCGTTAAGTGTGATTGATTTCTCACCCGTGCGCGCACTTTCTTCGTTATAGTAGCTCGCCCAGATGGGTTGGGGGAAAAGGATGTTCTTCTTAGAATTCGGGCAGTGCCTGCTGTCATTGTGATTTTTAAAGAAAGGGAGGACGTCCCTTCAAGCAAAAGACGATAGCCGCCCGAAACTTCCTAAAGTCATTCGGAAATTTCCACCTACTTTCGTTAAGTGTGATTGATTTCACACCCATAGCGCGTGCTTTCTGCGTTGGGGTGGCTCGACCAGATGTCTTTGGGGAAGAGGGGAGTTTTCTCACAATTCTGACAATGCCAGCTGCCATTATGGTTTTTGAGGGGAAAAGTGAATTTCCATCATCTTTGAAAGAGAAACTCGGACGTTCCCGTATTTTGAGGTCCTTCTATTCCAATGGTCTTAGGTGTCAGAGGATTAAACTACGTTTTACGCTTTATCTGATTGTCCATTTCTATTACTTAATTCACTGACATAGTGGCGGTAGCCTATTGAGGTTTTCCTTTGCGTTTGCGACCCCATGTTATATTACTGAAATCTGTATATCTGGTCTGCTCTTAAATTTTGTAAACGGCATTTTGTGAAACCCTGTATATAGAGGCTACAAATCAAGCCCCTTTTCATTATTTTCTTTTAAAATTATGATGGGGTTTGTCCAGGCTTATACAAGCAAAATTTATCAAAGGAAAACAAATTCGGCTATTTATTTAATTACTTATGCACCAAGATCTGTTCTTCTGCGCTTCTAAAATATCCAATGACCTCGTAAAGAATCTTCGAGAGATTCAAAGGGATTACAGTTGGTAGGTGCGAGATCTGAGTTTTAAGCAAGAGTTCCTTAAAGCCAAAGAAGTGATGGTTTCAATGATTTATATCTCATTCTTCAAATACGTACCTAACTAATGTGCGATAATTATTGCATTTGTGCACTTTCTGGAGAAAAAATGCACCAGATGACAGAAAAAGCGTCTTAATTACGAATCAGACTTGAATTCCTTTTGAGTTGTGTTTTAATTACACATATCACATTTCTAAATATATACCTCACTTAATTAAGTAACATTAAACAATTAAACTTTTACTAGATGTTAATTAATTTCACGCTTGGAATTAAAAAAAGATTCCGCAGCATGCGTTCTTTAATTTATAATACCCATAACTTAGAAAATGAATTCATTGTTGAATTGGAACTTTTCTGCAATCTTGTAGAATATAATGGACTTTTAAGCTATATAAAAGTATAATTTTTGGTACTTCGAATTACTCAGATTTAAATCTTCACTTTGAAAGATTTAAAGCTGAAGAGGTAGTTTGAGAACAAAGCTAATTATCTTTTAATGTCTTTCGCTTATTTACTTAACAAAGCGTTAATACGATATTTTAATAGTTTATTAATTATTTCGGTAACTTTGCACAATAACTACAAATTTCGATTGTTTATATAGTTAGTTCCGTATCTATCTATATATATATATATATATATATATAACAGATTCTTTTAAGTGAGAGCTAATTCAGGGTAGTTAAATAAAGTTAATGAATTGTATAAAATAATGTAAATGAAAAGATAATGATTATTTTATCATAAATGAATAATTTTGAGCAATTATATGTAGAATTCTGAGCTATCTTCTGATAGCAACAGTTCAGGGAACTTATCAGGCCATGTGTAACTAATCTAGAGAGATCATATTTAAAACTGATCTATTCAGAACACTCTGTATCTCTAACTAAAATGCAGATTGTATCGAAAATTTGTAGATAGATAATTCAAAGGATGCGCAAAAAGATTCCACGACAAAATGTTTCAAAAATATTTCCGTTAGGGGGACATCACTTTAAAATACACATTAAAACAAGTCACAAATAGAAATGCAAACAGCTTTTATTTGTCACAGACTGCTTAGCGATGTAAAGCATATTGTTCAGTGTGGCACCATCATTAAAGCCTAAAACGTGAAAGTGACGAACAGCATGTTCAACAACTGACCGCAACTAATAGCAACTGACTCTTCACACGTGCAGCATTATACAGTCCTTCAGGTTACTTAAAATTGCGACGTTTCCCGGATTTATCTGGCAGAAACAGAAATCTAATGGTGTCATATTGAGGTAATGTGGCAGCCAAGAAATAAGAAATGAACAGATAATCACCCTGTCGTCAATGAAACATTGCGCAAAAACATCTGCATGCATAATCTTATATGGGTAGGTGCACCATTTTTCATAAGAGTGGAAATCGCAAGGCATTGCCTCTGATGAAGTTGAAGTAATACGAAAGTGATGAGCATATGATGATATCTAACCACGAATGCAGGGGATGTCACAGGGCCATTACGATCAATTTCCTTGAAAATAAATGGTACAATGACAAATTAGGAAGTGAATCCACGCGATCCTGCTGATAACCTTAGATGAGTGTTTTGGAATAGTGCGAGAAACAAGCACATTTTCCATGACCCAAATTCAAAGATTTTGGATGTTCTGTTCATGGTTCCGCCTAGATCAAAATGAGAGTCGTCACTCTAGAGAATGTTGCACAACTCATCGACTTCCATTCTGGCAGCGCAAAGGACAAGCGACGGTCACTGTCGGTGACAAGTAGTCGGTGGTTGTGGCTGATCGTGTACGGAAGAAATTGGAATCTTTATCTCATTATGTTACACACTGTCTACGTCTAGTTTTACGGCAGTTCTACGATACGTCTAGTTTTATTGGCACTGCACGTGTACAGTTGATGACCCCTCAACAACAGTCGTTACTATGTCTTCAATGACTTCTGCACTGACCGGCTTACGTCTTCTCCTACGTTCATCGCATGAAGACTTCGTTTTTCCGAATTGCATTATGATTTTTTTCACACCTTGTGAAGAAATAGATCCCGTCGCAACTTATTTCGATGTCTATGAGGAAATGTTTCGGCATTTTCCTGGTTTTCGTAAAGCAGTTTAATGATTTAATCACTTTCCGGTAAACGTATAGCCATCGTTCAAGCTCAATCCATGTGGCTATGTAATCAGATTGTTTTCATCTGCAATTGCAGTGCCGAAATCACAATTTTTTTATTTAATAATGCTATATTATGTAATAATGCGTAAGGTTTAGAAGAACGGAATGAAAATATAAGGTTTCTGAAGCATCTCGCTGTAATGCGTCCCATGGAGGAAATTTTTTCGCATAATTTGAATTGTCTACCTACAAATTTTCGACTCAATTTCCATTTCAGTTTCAAACTTTAATAATTATCCTGTATTGTAAATTGACAGAAGAATAAGTTATTTGCATCAGTAATGTTGGACTTGAAAACAAAATTTAACATCCTTCAGTGTGTTTAGGTACATCAATATATTCCATAGTAACGTCACATAAATTGGAATATTCTATCATAAAATGCTACCAAAATAATATAAAGAGGCAAACTAAATGCAACTGACCCCCATATCAAAGAATCGTGTCTTAATGAAATACGAGAAACCCGCAGAAGCCATTAAGCAAACAAGTGGATTTTTACCCTCGCAAACGGTGTGTATGCCCCAGCGAATAAAGGAAATAATTCAAGTAGCCAAAAAATCTGGTTAATTAAGTAGCAAATAGAAAAGAATTCCCCAAGGCTTTTCTAGTAGCACGTGCTAATTAATGAGGAGTAACCACTGGGTATTCATGGTTTCTAATCTGAAGAAAAGGAATAAAAACTACCATAGGAACGGAGACCGAATCAACGTCTAACGTATGCGTTCCTACAAGTACCTCGTTTCGTTTAATGTAGACATTAAACTCCAAGGGTTTCAATGGCTTTATTTAGCTTTGTGAGAGTAATCCAATGTTTTTTAATCAAAAAGTGTAATCAACATTTTTTCAGTCCCAGTTCTCTATTACAAAAGAAAATTAAGTTAACTGAGTATAGTATCCGTTGATTAATTGAAAATTGATTGAAAGAGTGTGGAATGCCTACTAGACCATAAATAAAAGAAATTAAGAAGCTTAAATAACTGGTTAATAGTGTTTTCGAATGGAATAAAAAATGACTTGATTAGTCATATTGATTTACGTATCTTAAATTCCTTGTGGCTTAAGAATGAAAAAATAATAAAAAGGAGGAATTTTTCCTTTTATCTTTTTAGACATGGCTGAAGATGTTTAAAAAAACCAAGATCAATTTATTCTAACAAATTATGTCTAGTTTTTCTTTAAATACAGATTCACTACAGTAAATTACAAAAAAGTGTAAAAACAGCATTTTTCAATTTTTTTTCTCCTTCTTGGGCAATAGTTTTTGCAAGGGAGAAAAAGGGAAATTGTTAATTTTTTTACATGAACAATGTAGTTTTTACTCAGCTTAAAACTTTTGAGGAAAAAAATTTAAATATTAATTTTGAAGGCATTTATTTTTTAGATTAAAAAAATGTAAAAAATAGTGTTATTTTTATGATATTAATACTAATTATTCTATATAAAATAAAAAGAATTAAGAAAAAGAAAAGGAAGCCACATTTTAGATTAAAGTCGTTTTTTTACATTAAGTCGAGTAAAATATAGTTTTATTTTTTGTGAGATTAATATTAAATATTCATTTAAAAACATATAAAGAATTTCATTCGAAAGCATAATAAATTTATGATTTTTTAATAAAATTATGCCGCATTTTGTGAAGGATGTACAAATATACAAATTTATTTGAAAATAAAAGTCATCATTTGTTTTAAAGAGATGGACGCGTTCTAGCTAACACTTGATAAAACACCAGGGATTTCTGATTTTCAATTGCATTTACATAAATTAATAAGATATTGACGTAATACTGTATACTCAAGATATTACATTCATGTTTTCTAAGCATTCATTTTTTTCAGATAGCAATTTTTATATATGGCTTTAAGTTTCGCTCGTCATATCCGAACATATAAAAAGCATTTCTAAGCCATATTTAGAGAAGACATTTTAAAAACTCTTAGGAAAATGCAGTTTCATTTTTCAAACTCAAATAAGAAAAATTCAGCCTGCAGCGTTGTTCTGATATAAAATGTTCAATTGTTCCTTTCAAAATAATGTTTCGTACACTTGCATATCTAGTAAAATTAGATTTTTATTCCTCTATGTAAAATCATGTGTGATAAATCTTTCCTTTCTCTAATATTTTTCAAAATTTAGTATTGTCCTCACTTTGGTATGACTTAAAAGTTGGAAAGTCTGGATAGGAAATTGGATATTGGATATGTCGTGATAGAAATTGTTCAAAATTACAAGCTATGTTTCACCAAAATAACACTTATGTTTTTGTTATTCCTTAAGATATTAATTATAAAACATTAATGCTAGATTGGTGCCCTATTCATAAAATTAGATTAATATATCAATTATTAAGCCAATACTGTGTGCTGAAATATAAAACACATCAAATATACAATTTTTCTGTATCTAAAACTGCACCTACCTTTACTGTCTATTGGCCGAAGATGCAGGCATAGCTGAAAACATATTTGTACATTGCGTTGAACAAAATAATTTAAATATTAAAGAAAAACAAAGTTCTTAAATTCAAATATCTTTTATTAACAATTTTATGAATATTAAACTGCCAACACTTTTAAGATAAGAATACTAAAATAACAAACTTTACTGTTGATGCACACAACATAATATAATTTATGAAATCACACATGATAAAACAGACAGTATAAAAGATAGTATACATATTGAAAAACAGATATCTATTCTTTACCAAATTAGTAAATGCAAAAAACGAATACCTTCCATAACGGCCATTATGAAATTCAAAATATACTAATCGAGAGGTGAGACAGTTTTACAATGAAGTGTCCTTGTATGAACTGAACTGATTTTACTCATTATATTCAATGTTCACATGTGATATTCTGTGTCACGAAAGGGGATATTAAATCAGTGTAACACACTTGAACATTTTGTTTAAATTTTCATTCGGAGCTGATGTTGGCATAGAAAACCAAGTTTTCTATGATTAGCATTTGTCAAGACAGATTTTCTTGCATATAAAATTGGAGCACGAATTTCAGAAGTAGCATATCTCCTTCTCAAATTACAAAAATGGTAAAATGCAAAATCGCAAACAGCAAGCTTCGAGATGATCCACAGGTGATTTAATAAAAATCAATCAGGAACAGTGATGTGAAATATTGTCATTTCATCACTACTCCATCATGTCACACCACTTTCCATTTTTGAAGCCATCACTGCTGTTCACTATATGAAATGCACATTATACCACAGTTATTTTGCAAACTTCTTTAGAAGAGTACACATACATATAATAAAAACCGCCATTACCAACGTAAGAAATCAGCTTCAGTTCAGCACGAACTCAATTCGCCCTAGACAAAGGGAAGTCGGATCTCACAGCATAACACGTCTATTGATTAATTTTTAATCCAATGTTGTAGATCTTTAGTAGACTTTTTTACAAAGCAGATTTATTCTACTGTATGCACGTCTGAGAGGCCGAGAACCGAAGAGAAAAACCCAACGGTCTCGAGAACCTCCAGACGTGCGTCGGTTACTTTCAGAGGAAAACAGCAATCTCACTCAGACAAAGGAATACTTCCAGATAGGCAACGCTTAAACCCTTTTACACAAAAATTCATCCGCTGAACAAGATGGCGAGTAAATTGTCCCGTTGAATAAATTTGATTTATAATTTAATTAACTTCAAATATTAAATGAAAAGACATAAAAAGTTAAGACAAATAATATTTAAGTCGATTACTAAGTAAATAATTAAGAAAAATTTCGATATTTAATAAAACTGTTAAAAATTACCGTTTAAATTTCAAAAGTTGCCAGAGATGCCACACGATTCGAAAGAAACTCTGGTGGCGAAGATTTAAATATTTAAAAATACTGATAAAACCGAAAAATGATGTAGATACAATTTTTGCAATCTAACAGTTTTTTTAAACCCTTTTGTAATTGAACGTTATCCCGGTAAATTAAATTTATAATTTTTAGTATTCAGAGTTCATGGTCGTTATTCGAAATTATACTGTTACAAATTTAAATTAATTTTATATGAACCTGGAAACCCTTAAATTTCAGCATATGGTATTCAAATGAATGGCAAAAATAACCATTTGGAGAATAAATTGTAATTATAAATAGTTGTCTAAATATTCTCTCTTTTAAACTACTAGAAGAAAGTTAACAAGTAAAAACTCAGTATCTTGAGAATTTCACTGTAATACATTTGATGTCTGTATCTTCCGGCATCTTAAACTGCGTATATCAAATTTTTAATCCTGCTACTAAATCGATACTTCATTTTATTAAGTACATATACATACACACTTTACTCGAAGTTTCTTTAAATTATGCGTAACTGACTTTTCCGTAGTTTATATTCTAAACTGAAACCAATTTTGTAAGGTTTCGCACACATGTGACCGAATTAGTACTGCACAGATATACCCTGAATTATTTACGCCAATGAGAACAAGTTACTTTGAGAAGATGCACATATATAAGATTGAGTTACTTTTAACACATTAGAATTCTGTGTGGTTTTCTTCGCATTATCTATAATATCATTAATCGGATTTATGGTATGATACATCGATGTTATTTTTAAGCATTTGGCTTTTGTAGTTTTTCAGCAAGACATGGCATTTAGCATGTTAAACAAAGGGAAAGAACAAAAAATAAAAAGAAATTTCATATTTGCCAAAATGGTCATTTTATGTTCAAACAGTGAATCACTCATTTAACTTTTTGTCATATGAAATTTACCTATTTCCAAAGTTACATTTTCAGTATGCGATAAAGAATAATGTGTCACGGAAAATATTTAGATTTTGTGATACGCAACGATCTTTTGAAAGACAAGGTTGGAATTAATGAAATCATTTAATTTTGATTCACAATTTAATTTTTCAATTAATTTCAGATGTATTTTAAATGGGTTCTTGTATCTTTAATTTAACAAAGTAAGGGCTATTGCTTAAATTTCAAATAAGCCCCAGGAATCTCACATATAGGACAGACAGCGGATTGCAACACAACATGACAAAGACGTCACAAAAACATGCTAACTCCTGCTTGGCATATGCAGTTATATCGGCTAAAGCATTCCTTGTGATATTTTGTTAAAATTTAAAACATCTCTTCTGAATATGAATTTCCAGCATGTTTACTCAATGGTATAATAAGTATTATGGTTCCTCAGCTAATTATTAAACCTTAAAAAAAGTGATAAATTATCACACCAAAATTATGCAAAACTTTGTGCGTCATTTTGAAATCAATGAAATGAAACAAGAGAAACCATGTATACATGAAAAATAGTATTAAAATCAATTTCAATCGAATTGCAAAATAGAATTGCGCTGGTTTTGTTTAGAATTCACGCCACGATGTTTTATCACTTGTGTCTGTCAGCCACTAATACCACTAGAACCACAGTCTGACTTTCTCTTGTTAATCTGACTTTCATACATAAATATTTATTACAAAGCCTACAGGAATGGTAAAATGCTAGCTTCATATTTTCAAATCCCTGGTTGATTCCCGGACTAGGTCGATCACCAAAATCTTTCAACAGTCCTGCCATAAGATGACACGGTAAGAGTAGGCGGCCTAATTATCGCCTTCCACGGTTTCTTCTTAATTTAAAGTGATATATGGTGGCTATTACAAAGCTTCCCTTTTCAGTACTTGTTTGAGGAAGCTGTTTGAACATGCGTTTTTTTATATTTTTTCTGGGAATTTTTTAAGATTTTCTTGTTAGATGAATTAATAATCACGTTTCATTACTTTTAGTGTAATCACCCAGATAGCAATTTTAGTTTGCAGCAATCTTGCTCTGCAAATCTGTAAGCTTGAAACAAGATTGGCAAGGCAAAAGTGCAAGCTTGAAACAAGTTAACGCAAAAGAGTAAGTCACCACGTGTCAAACTTGTCACAAGCTTGCCACGTCAAACTCATTGCAAACTATATCAAGAAAAAGAGTAAGAAAACAACTTCGGATTCGAGCCCCGACACCTCGCTCTCTAAACCTGTCGTCTTAACCACTCGGCCAGATAGACTCTTAGAGGAGAAGGTAGATTGCGTTAATAGATCGCGCATCTGCGATTTATTTTAAACTGTTTTCTTGATTTCATTAATTTTTTAAATTCTAAGTTGACAATATGATTTGAAGTCAAAGAGAGAGCGATTTTTGCTAATAGCTACGTTTTCCTAGTAGAATAAATTATGAAATTAGGGTTCAATAGTAATTACTTTTAAAGTGGGGCAAAATATAAGTTATTATTTTTCAACAAACATTGACTGTTTTCTAAGTTTAAATTTGTTTATGAACGTTAAAATTTCAACATTAAGAAAAAGGCGATATAGTTTTCTTTAAAGTGCGAGTTCTAAATTTAGTAAAAAGATGGAGAATGTTTCAAAATTTTTTTTATAAAAATGTTAGCTTTTTTACAAATTATTATTGATTTATTGTATTAATAAAAAGAAGGACTGTCTGGGAGATGCTATTTAAAATCGGATGTTTTTTTAAAACAGAGACAAAGATTATCTGTAATTGTGATGTATCATGTTTGCAGCAAACTTGTTTTGCAATCGTGGTGTGAAGCTTGTCATAGCAAATTCACAAAGAACTTGTTTTGCAAGTGGGTTGGTTGATTATGCTTTGTTACTTTGTAGGAAGTTTGCTGTAAGGTTGCCACATCAAGTTTGTCATGACAAGCTAATATCAGGAAAAATCAAACTTGCTGCAAGTATACATGCTATCTGGACAGTAAAGTTCAATTCATAATGTTATACCATTTGAGGCAGTGATAGTGACTATAATTGGCTAAATTTCCGTGCAGTTTGTTTTTTGGTTTGCGACCCGATTCCAAGGGGGATGCCGCCATCTTTGATTGTTAAGTTGTTCCCAATATCGCCCACTTGTGTATTTCCAACGTCGCCCTAATCCTTTGAAGCTCACTTTATTAAAAAAAAATTACCTGTAAAAGCAATACGTGGTTGATGTTCTATCACATGGTACTGTTCCTAAGTTCTTTTTTTTATTTTTATGTTTTATTTAGGGAAAAGTGTTAACAAAATACTTTAACTGTATTCCTAAAAGTACAAAAAAGCTATCTTGTGTTACTTTCAATATTGTTGCGCCTTAATTTTCATTTTTAATAAGGAAAGTATGATCATAACATATGTTACATTTATTTCAATCCATTTGTGACATAGGCGATGTTAGGAACATAGAGTGGGCTATATTAGGAACTCTGTTTTTAGCAGAAAAAATTCTGAGGTCTCAAAAAAAAATTTTTGTAGAAAAGTGTTAAGCTTATGTGCTAGAGTTGTAATTCAGTTTGTTTTTGGATGACTGTCCAGATAATAGATAGGAACACTTTTTAGACAAATTACTTATGAATTAGTTCTCTTATTGAAATAATGGCTTAATAATGGCTTAGGCCCCCTACCTATATATTTCTAGATCAGTAAAGGATATGAAAATGCCTTTCCATTGACTTGCGCCTTCTCTTCTTCAGTGATGAATGAAATCGAGGAAAATTTGTATTTCCCAATTAACTATTACAATACACTATCAATATAAAAAAATCAACGGTTCAATTTCAATTGTTTTCCGCAAATTCAATAATTTTGCAATGGTCGATTTTTTGAGAGGACATTTTCCATGATGCGATTTGATGGTTCAACATTACAGTTCAAATTCCATCAACAGAAATAGATTTAAAATAGAGAAATTCCAAGAAAAGATTTCAAATAAATTTAGTTCCACGATTATCAAAAAATGTCTTTTTAGTATTGTTAAGCTGGTACTTTATTAAATGCTACTAAAATTCGAGTCCAACTTCTTCACTCACTATGATAACAGTTATAATTATATTTTAAATTACTATAATAAATGTTTATTTAACTAATAAGAAAATACTAATAATAAAGTCTTACACACGTAAGCTTATCAAAATTTGTTGAAATTAGAGAAACATAATATGACATCTAACTTCGTATCAACGAACAGATAATTTTTTTAAAATAGATGATGTAAAAATAATTTATTTTTTGAAATACTAATTTCGGAAGTCATCCAGCAAAACGGCAACATTTTTGTAATGTTTTAAGTCTGTTTCGTAAAGCTACAATAGATTCACTGCTACCTTTATTAGAGATAACAATGCGACTAATTGAACCGTGTTCTGTTTACAACATTCTGTCATGCGTAGGCAACTTTCACTTCTTTTGACATCCCAATTATCATCTTTCCCTGAAAATAACAAAGCATATTTTGTTAAAATCATGTATTTCAGTGTATCGTTGTTCATTTTTGCTTCAGATTACTCCTCAAGAAAACGAACTTTTCTTTTCAAACCTTAATCTGTTTAGTCACCGAGGGCAATCAAGAACAAAAGCACAACTCGTCTGCGTCTTTCAACTTCCTAATACCAGACTCATTCTTTCCATGCCGCCGTTCCATAAATACCACCCATTCCAAAGATTAAAGAATCCCAAACGGCCATCATTCTGCTAAAAGTAAACATTACAGACTTAAAGCTCGTAAGAATAATATATCTCATCCCTTACAGACGTCCTGTGGAGGGAGGGCATGAGGTTTTAAATTAAATTTAATTAAATTCTGAAGAAGTTTACTTTTGTATGCGATGGCTGTCCTTCCCTCCGAATGTTTAATATGACACGCACACTTTGGACAGCCTTTATTGAAGACTAAATCGCCTGCCCTTAGCAACAGCTGTGTAAATCAGAAGGGGTGGTTTAAACGGTGGATAAGGAATAAAGTTGGAATGAGTTTCTGAGGGATGAGGAATGTTGGGACCTCACGCAGGTTGGTTTCCAGAAGGAATTTCAATTGCACAGCTCTCTAGAGGACGATGTGAATAGTGCCAGGGATCCTGGCTTCAGTTGGAGTGTTAATCGATGCCTAAATGAGGTCGGGGCAACCACGTGTTTGGGTCTCGTAAGAATACTAATCTTCTGAATGGAACTGCTTATCAATCATTTTGCAGTTAACAGAAGTGGGTGGACTTGAACGCAGGAATAAAATGAAGTTCCATTTGTTAGTGAAGTCCCAAGGGGTGGTTTCAGATTTTGATTGTATTTCTGAAATTAATGCACACAAATTTTCAAGAAATTGAATAAAAATGTGCATAGAAATGAGATATTCTTTCCGTGTCAAGTTCGAAACTAGATAATTCATGTTTATCTACATATTTTCTTAAAATTCCAGGGATAAAATACTTTTAAAGATTTCAGAGATTTGGTTCAATACAAAAAAAATCCATTTATATCCTTTGAAAACTAATATTTCTGTAGATAAATCCATTAGATCAAAACAATTGGGAATTATAAGCGTTAAAATTTTTGTTTTTTAAAATTACTAGGAATAAATAAAAGCAGTTCAAAATACGCAGATTGGATAATCATCAGTAAATTTCAAAATAATAAAAATGCGAAAACATTAATAAACACTATAGTAACATCTCTTCTCAGGGAATACTAGATTTAAATCAATTCACGAATGCTCGATTTAAATAAATTTACTAGTACAATTTCGGCATATCGTTCTACATTAGAATTTAGCTTCTTAGCTTGTTCCTTCTAAAGATATAACGTTCACATACACCAGAATATTCAGAACGACTGTCAGTTAACCTATTGATCGATATGGTGCAAAATTTGATGAAGGTTTACAATTTTAATACTAAATCAATGGAAGAAAATTAAATCTCACCCAGTTGCTTTTTTTGAGATATCGTGCTATTACGCACACGCATTTATCCGACTGAATTACTGTAATCAGAATTTTTACGATGCTTATCAGAAATTGCGATCAGAAGACCGCACACCGAATTTCCTCAATATAGTTCATTGCATTTTTTTAAAAATATTATCATGTGTACATATGACAGGCTGAGAGACACATAGACTAATTCCAATAAGTGTTTCTTCAGAAGCTGGAATTCTGAAACGACGAAATTCATTAACATCTCTTAGCCTAATTTTTGGACGTTCATAATAATTCCTGATTTTATACTTCATATAGGATAAATAAAATTAACCGATTTGCGCATTGAAGTAAAATTTTACGGTATTAACCTCTTAAAAATGTAGTGTTATGTACTATCTTATTAGGTGACCAACCTCTGTTCTGAAGATGCCCAAATGACCCCCTTTCGCATTTATTCAAATACATGTCCATAAAACACTTAAGATGTTAATAGATTACCGACCATTTTTGTATCGAGTTCTAAAGTCTATGAACGACTTAATTTTGCTTATGAGTTTAAAAATAACAGAATACAAAGCACAAGTAGAGCTTGGGCAAATTTGTTAAGGAGTTAAACTAGAATTACCAATTTTTAGTGGATAAAAATTGGTAATTCTAGTAATTCTTCCAGCTTCATTAGGATAGCATTTAAGAAATGTTTCCAGCAGTAAAAGATTGAAGAGCATAGTTTTAAATTGGAAAAGAGATCAAATGATCCAAACTCGGAAAATAATGCATCGAGTGAATTACGATTTCCTCCTTGCCTTATTTGCTAAATCTGGTAAGTGATTGAAGATGATTGAATTCCTCCACGCGCCGGTGAGAACCGTCCACTCTCATTTCTCTAAAGTGAGATTTCCTGAGTAGCGTCGAGAGTTGTGAAAAATCGCTCCTCATTCATGGCTGTAGGCTGTTCCGTAAGTGAGAAATATAGAGTCTAATTTCAGGAAATTACTCTGTGAGGATGTCAAATGCTTCCCTAATGGAAGTCACTTTTTAGACCGTAACTCGAACAATTCCTTTTCATTTTTGTGCCTCGCAAATTCTCATTCCGCAGTTTTGAGTTCCAAGGGAAATGAATTATGATTTATGGTTCAGGAACGAAACAGTTTTATGACAGTTTCGTTGCAGTTAATTGATGCTTTCTGTTTTAAAATATGAAGACCGAGGCCTTAAAGTGTGCAATTTACAACATGTTACTTTTTTATGATAGTTGCATTGTTTATTTTAACCATGTAAGCTTTCGCTGATGTATGTCATACTTAGAGCTGAATCCTGGAGAAAGTTCTTATGGCGAGCTGTTTAGTTTTATAAACGTCTCACTTTACGTTTATGTTTCGTAGAAAGTTCTCAGATTATAAGTTTCTAAAAATTACTGCATTTTAAAGAGGACTTTTGATTATATAGTAACAATTTACTTTGGTAATTGCATACATAACATGTTTGAATAAACAATCATGGAAACATTTAAGTATAAATATTATGAAGTTTAGATTTATGAATATACTTCCCTTCTTCGGTGACCAGCATCCTCCCTCTCCATCTTAATAGCATTTATTTACTTCTCTCAGACAACTTAAGTAATTAGCTAAATTCTTAGTAATTTAAAATTAATTAAATTTATTAATTAAAATTGCACTTAGTTAATTAAAATTATATTTACAATTTCACAATTGTCTCTCGAGATGAGCATTTTGAACCTCCAAATTTGGGAACTTTTAGTACTATTAGTAGAAATGACCTGTAGAGCGATAAGAGACGCTCTATAGGCACACAAACATATTCATTTTATTAGCCATAAAGTTGACTATGAATACCTTTTAAGAATAGAAAACCTATAAATAGCGAAACACCTTTTCTGTACGATGTGGTCGAGCCCCATCTTGTATGAATCACTCGATTCTTGGTCGATCCTCCAACGCTAGCTGTGTGCTGACAAATTGTTCAAATATTGTAATCCAACGTTCTCTAGAGATCTTTTCTAGCATGAAAAAGGGCCAATAATGCCTCTGCTGCATACCGCAACTCGAGCAGTAACTATAGACCTTTCTAGGAACTTTGGCGACATTTTCAGGAGCGACTACAGTTTGCCTGAGTCCAACATTTCCCACTCGATTATCATCCACGCTGCCTGTCCGTTCGAATTTGGCGAAGAGCTTGCGAATGGTTTTTGCATCGGGTCCTTTTGGAACGTTAACTCGTTTTTGAAAACTGCGCCTTGTTGCCGTAGGACTCCGTTCTGATCTGTGATATTTCAGTATCAGAAAAACACGTTCAATGGAATATATGATTTCAACCTCTACGCTAACCTCCTTTCACGATTCAGCGGTCGAACTGATCGCTCTGGACTTGAAGCACAATTTATAGGCAATTTATAGTGTTGCGATTATAGCGCCATCTGTTAACGGTTTTTGTAACTAAATTTTCGAAATTTCTGTATGACATTTTTACAGCTTAGATAATAAATATACAGTTTACCGCATTCTTCTATTGATATTTGTTTCTGAGATGCTTAATTTTGAAATCAGGGTCTTATTCGCTGGACACCCTGTATGTATGTATTATATCTTATTGCATCTTCTAATAATCAAATATCGTTCTCAAGACACTCTTTGGAGAGAAATAATCTCCAAAGGAATTTTTTCAGTACAATATCATTTTCCTTGTACTGCAATGCCCATAATCTGTGAGCAACTCTATTCATCCACCTGCTATTGCTGGATAATGCACTGTTGGCTGAGCAGCATCTGCGTCTTCCAATGCTACTGTTAGAACTTATGTAGCTCGCGACCTACTTTAGACCAGAAAAACTTCTCCCAAAACCAAAATTTTAAAACAAATAAAAAATGATGATTTTTAGAATGCAGCGTAAAAAAATAAATTCAAAAGTTTTTTTTTGTCATAGTGATATTTGTAAAAATGAAATTGTGTTTTTTTCATAATTATTACCTAAAGATGTCAGAAACTCTGAAATCAAATGCTATGAAACTTTCACTATCCCAAAATTCTTTGGTGAGACACAATCTGACGACGTGACAATCTGACGACGTGATCCACAGTATTAGAGTCTCTGACATAGATTAAAGCGCAAGGAACTCGGCTTCGTAAAGAATAGGTATCAAAAAATGTACTCACTTTTAAGTATTCTGTATATACACTGTATATACAAATCTGGCCAAATGCTAAGCACAATTTTTAAGATGCTCAAAATTTGGACTTAATAGGAATACAATGGTTCTCAATCAGTTGAGGAGAATAGTGGGATATACAATTGTCGGAACTAAAATTTTATAGTGAAGATTCGGTCTCAAGGGTATTTAGGAGGGCGACCAGAAAGTGATGAAAATGAAAAGGGATTTTAGCCCACCCCTTTTCACTGAAAGCTGCAATTACAATTGAATATTACATGCATTTTCGTTAAAATAGCAAAAATATTCGTGAAGATATAAAGGTTTCTTTAAAAAGTCCCTAATTTTTCTCCATGTTTTCTTCTTATAACATGCATAGTTTTCAATCAAATGGTACGAAACTTACAGAATATTTGACAATATGTAAAATATGCTTTGTATTAAAATTTGAATTATATAATTTGAATATTACAGAAAATAAGAGTATATGTAGTAAATAAATTTTACTGTGCATGTCCGAGTCGTAGGGAAACGTTTTCGTTCAAAACTTCAATGCCAAATATATAGGACAACATACATAAATATTCCAGTTCAATATCGTTAATATTCAGAAGGATTCCGGCGTTGCAGCGAGATGAATTTCGTTACACTCTAAGAGAAGTTGAATGATGATGTTTCTTGTACAAATTGATATATTGCTAACTTGAATCTGCGAACAGTAATATTGAATTTTATGAAAGTTGAATATCCTTAATTCTCATGTATATTAATAAATTAAATACATAATTTAAATTGCTTTGCGATGATAATATTCGAAGATTCAAGTTTAATAATCTTTTAGTATAGACAAATTACACCGAAATTTGGCTCGAGACGGAAATAATTTATTAGAAAACTAATTCCATCTGAAATAGTTTCTTTAGAACCCCATGTACTTCCCAGAAAAATCCCAAAATATAATACTAGGGCTGCGCCCTTAAATTTTGAGTAAATATCAGCCATCTTGGATTTTCCTCAAAACGCCATAACTCAGCAATGGACAGTCATAAAGAGGTGCTGTTGGTGTCAAACGTTTTTGTTCTGTGAGAAGAGCTCATTTCTGAAATAAACATTAAAAAATAAAGTGTTGATAAAACTCTATTAAAATAAAACAGATTTGAAAACTTACATAAACAACACTTCTCACTAATGAGTTGTAGAATTTAGTATTGAATTATATGAGGAATTTTAATATTTTAAATCGAGTTTATGATATCTTTTCGACAAAATAAACTTTTTCGGAAAATTATCATTCCCAGTATTATTAATAGTTTTTTTTCCTTTATCATGATCGTATCCAGTTCGTGACCGTAAACGGTTTTTAGACAGCTGAATAGAAGATGAAAAAAATTTGCGTTTTCTGCGGTGTAGCCGGAATGGTGGATATCACACTTGTCAATGCGGCACAATAGTTTAGAGGCTTTCAGGAATATATCAGTATAAATAGAAAAGATGGTATTGGGGAAAAATTTGAGGGCTTTAGTCAAGTGCAATTGCATGTAAATTGTAGAAAGAAATTACCAGATATGGGAATTACATTTCAGTGTCTTTACCTGGAGAAACAAATGCAACAAAACCCTCTTCAGAAGTAACCTACATCCCTTCGATTATAAAACGTGCTGTCTTTATTGCGGGAAGATGGTTTATAAGGAAGCTTACAAGAAGCACCCACATCGCTACTCAAAAATATGAAGAGTGGTGACTGTCCAAAAAATTTCAAGTTTCGAAGTATATGCACAAAGAAATGTGACAAGTGTAAGAAAATAGTTCTAAATCGAATTGACAACAAAAGTGACCTGATTGCGGCCCATGCACAATATCACAAAAACTGTGATGTACAATTTCAGTCGTTGGTTAAGTATGCCAGGCAAGCCATCTGAAAATGTGGTCAGAAGACCTCTTGACGAGTCCAAGTTAGAGGCTTTCAATAAATTATGTAATTTCCTGTAAAATCAACGATTAGTGCTAGTACCTGCTGTCAGACCTTATGGAGATGCTCTTACATTTCAGTACAGGGACAAGTTCTATAGTAAAAAGTGTATGCGGGAGTTTCTATTAGAACGCTACGGCAGTACTGTTCTTATTTCAGCCAGCATGAAATGTTTCTGGACTGTTGCTTCTTTTAGGCCAGTTGCCTGGAAGATTTTAACATATAATTGGTGTGCTGATCGAAAAAATACGCCGTTGATGATAAAAAAGAGCATTACATAAGCTATTAGAATTCACCAAGAAGAGATAAAATCTCAAGTTTATGAATGCTCGACATATCCAACCTATGAAGAAATATCGAAAAGGGGAGAAATTCAAGTAGTTGAGATGTTCACTCATTTACTTTCTGGTTTGATGAAACCAGTAAAAGGTTCACCATGCAAACAGAAGGTGTTGAGTGTTGCTCAATCTATCATTTCTTCGGTGCGTCCATGGTAATTCGTGTCAGCTCTGAAGGTGGAATTGCAGTGTTTCTTCATAGACGTTTCCGATCAAGACACCTAATTAACCTGCTGCGTAATTTTGGCTGGTCTATTTCCTACAGAGAGATATGTAAGTATGAAACTTCCGTGACAATGAGCACTTCAAGTGAAGTTCAGGACAATGGATTTTCTCAGTTTGTCTTCAACAATGCAGATCACAACACTTCAACTGTGGATGGTCATGGAACTTATCATGTGATGGGAGGAATGCAGTGTGTGTCGGCTTCTTCAGCTGTTCAGACAAGTCTTGTATTCCACTGCCGAAGGTAACACCAACGGCAAACGTTGTTGAAAAGTGTGTATTCATCCTAATTGTTATCACGATTGGACCGAGAACAATGGATTGAATCACCTGGTAATGGAAGTCGTTCCCTCCCTGAAACAGGGGCCGATGAATGCCTAAATCAGAACCACATACCACTGGATTTGGATGGTGGGCCCCAAGTCAACTGAAGAACCTCATACGGGATGGAGTGGTTTCATGGAGATTGCCGCAGGAAAAATATGTTATGTAAAGTCATCAGTGATACCCATGGTCTTCGTCAATCTTCAACTTCTTAACCTCACCTGAATTAACACCTGTCTTCGTTTCTCAGTTGATGATTGCAGGAAGCGGTAACAAAGGCATATTATGATATTTGATCAGCCGCTTGTATTAACACCTGTCTCCGTTTCTCGGTTGATGAATGCAGGAAGCGGTAACAAAGGCATATTGTGACATTTGATCAGCCGCTTGTCATTAAATCAATAGAAATAGTCTCTCAGGCGGACGAAACTGATGCGATGTCCAAGGTAATATCGTTGGCAAAGGGACATGGGGCGGCGCTCAATCCAAAGTAATAGTGAGATTAGATGGATTTCATCTGCTTATGAGTTACATCGGTGCTGTGGGAAAAATCATGGCTGACAGTGACCGCGAAGAAATGTAGTGTGAATTATTTGCTAGGAGCTCTGTTGCTCAATGGCTAATTTACGTGCTTATGCAAGATCATTCGCTTTCTCAGACAGCAATAGCTTATTTTATTTTGGAGTATTGTGGGGGAAGACAGATTTTTAATCGGTTCTGGGGTCGAAACTCAGAGGAATTCACAACGAGGTGATAAACTTGTCTTCCTCCGAAGAGTCATATATATCAAAAGTTAATAAAACACGCTTTTAAGGGATGAGACACAACCTCTCTTTTGCACAGAAGGGGTTGAATTCCAGGCTTCAAGGAGCTGCAAAATTACCTTGAAATGCAGTTGTGGAAATATTCAACAACTCAAACGCGTCGCAGGATTGTGTTGCAACTGCATGACAGCAATTCATCGTCCATTTCTACGGAGTCAAACAGGGACACTATAAGCGTGTCGCATCCACTCTACCCACGGCACCAGACAACCTGCTGCATCTAGTTCGTTGTGGCTGAAAAGGAGACTGCTCCCGAAATTGTGAGTGCAAGCGAAGTGGCTAACGTGTACCACTGTGTGCAGCGAATGTGCGGGAGGGTCCTGCTTCAATCGGAATATTGGGGATTTCAAGAATGAATGAGATATCGAAGGCAATTGCGATACCGAGCATCATGTCCAAGTCAAACGTACTATCGCCTTAACTAGAGAAGATTACGCCAAATGATGACGACTTGAATGAAACATAAAAAAATTTCAGGCACATTGATCACTAACTGTGTATTGAATCGTGTTAATTTTTAATTTTAAATGAATTCCATCAAGTTATAAGTTTCCAAACAACTTCTTCATTCTTTTGTGAAAAATGCTGTTTTTGTATGTTTTCGAATCTGCTTTAAGTTAATAGAATTATATCGCCTCCCAATTTTAGGCATTTTATTGCAGCAATGAGTTCTTCTTCCAATACAAGCACGTTTTACACCAACAGCATTTCTCTACGATTGTCCATTGCTGAGTTATGGCGTTTTCAGAAAAATCCAAGATGGCGGATGTTTACTCAAAATGTAAGCGTGTTGCCGAAGCTGAATTTTTTGGAATTTTTCTGGGGAAGTACAGGGGGATGTAAAGAACCTCTTTCAGAAGAAATTAGCTTTCAAATAATTATTTCCGTCTCCAACCTTAATTTGCCTATACTATTTTTGCATGGACCCTTATCATTTAGCTTCTCTTAGAGTGTACAGAAATTCACCTCACTTCGATGCCAATAGCTTTCTGAATAGTAAAGGTATTTAACTAGAAATTTTAGATAAGATGCCATATATATCTGTCTTTGAGGTTTTGAAAGAAAAATTACTCTTCGTATCGCACATGAGAAGTAAAATAATATATTTACTACATATACTCTTATTTCCTGTAATCTTCTAATTATTTAATTAAAATTTTAATACAAAGCATCTTTTACATATAGTCAAATGTTCTATAAGTTTCGTATAATGTTTATTTTTTATATCTTCACGGATATTTTTGCTATTTTAACGAAAATGTATATAAACATTATGCACATCAAACAAAACCATTGATGAAAGTATCGACTCATTATCTGCTTTCTGTGAAATGGGGTGGGCCAAAATCACCTTTCTGTCTTCGTCTCTTTCTGATCGCCCCCCTAAATGTCCTTATTACCGAATCTTCACTGTAAAATGTAAATTCCGATAATTGTATGTCCGAAGATTCTCCGCAACTGATTTCGAACCATTGTATTCTTATTAAGTCCAAATTCTGTGCATCTTATAAATTGTGCTTAGCATTTGGCACCAGTGTTACCCTGGTAATTACCACTTTAGTCATTTTAACAGCCCCTATGATTACATACAATCCTGAATTCATCTCTTCAATATTATAAAGAACAACATATTTTTCGAAAGGCACTATGCGAAAGGATTGGGTACATTCTTTTGAAATCCTTTCTGCCTACAAAACTTTTTTCAACAGTCACACGAAAATCAAGAAAAGTGATCTTTTTACTGTTCTGATACAGTTGTGTAAACATAACAGAGAATTTTATTAAAATTTCTTCTAGACAAAAGTGTAATATGCAAATTATTTCACCAAGAATCACTTAGCAATCCAAAATTAATTTAAAAAGACTAAAATGTAATAGTATAAAATATGCATCATTCCTCAGGGTAGGATTTTAAATTAAACAGCCCATGATTTCAAAGCAAGAGCTTCTGTTGGGAATTCATAAAAAATTCAGATCTAACGAAAACATATTCATGTTTTAATGCTCAAATAATATATTTTCTGATCTAAAGAATACATGAGTGGTATATGAAAGTGATAATTGAACGTAAAACGCAACATAATTCTTAGAGCTTTTATAATAGAGCATTATAAAATATTCTCAAAGTGCATTTCGCAAAACTGGCTTTAAAAAATTAGTATAATCAGGCCAAAAGTGATACATTGCATAAAAGCTTCAATTTTATTTTTTCTTGTATGCCAAATAATTACTTTCTATTTATATCTAGTTTATTCGCTGAAAACACATACTTCTATCCGGTTAATCCGTTTCCCCATTATTTTATAGAATATATGTTATAAAATCATATCACAGTTAATACGTATTATACGATATTAAATAATTTCACCATTTACACATATATATAAAGATAATAAATGCGACTGTCATGGAGAGGAATGAATAGTGTCCATTGGCATGAAAAGATAAGCTTTTGTTTGTCTAGGAAGAGGTATTAGAAAGCTTTTAAAATCACCTACTTTTATTTCATCACAAAGTATTTCTCAACTTGAGAACTAAAAGAACCCCGTTTACAAGAAAAGTTGATTTTCTACTCTTGAAATGCACATAGAACCCTTTTAAATCCTTGTAGCAGCAATCCTTCAATTCCGTCTCTATTCTTGGCAGTAAAACACTTCTGGACACGATTCCCTCTTGGTGAATGGTAATGGATGCCCGGCCATTCACCGATTTCCAATGGCCGTCCATTAGGGCTCCCTTTTGGAATACGCTGACGACAAGATCAGCAAATTAATTCTCCTTTTTTCCCCTGATGAAAGGAGCCGCCGGGCGATCTGTGATCTATTTCTCTTCTCTACAGGGCCAAGGTCTTTTACAATCCGGTCATCGCCAACGTCCCTTTTACAACCCTTCAATCCCCTCTCGAACCATTGAACCGCTCGTCTGCTGCGTCCGACGTTCCTTCACAAGAAAAGAATTAAGAGATAGAATAAATTTTATGTAAGAGAATACGACCTCTCTACTCTTTGTTTTACGTACCTTTCGTCAGTTGATGTAACGAAAGTGGTTTATATCTGTCTGACATTGTTTAGGTTCATAGTTAATAGGAGTTGGGAAATTCATTTTATTGATCTCTTAGGATTAGGATTATTTTTACATCATTTTTAGATTTTTACTGTTTTTCTAGATTCGAGTACTTAAGGTTGAATTATATGCTTAATATCTTCAATGTAATTATAGTTTATACATCAAATAATCTTTTTCTTTGATGATATGTAAATATCATAATCGAATGATCCTTGTTCACAAGGAAGACACTCCATTACCCTTAGATGTCATAATTTTTTCAGTTTCACTTTAACATCGGTTCGAGGTCTCTTCATTTTTCCATAATCTTTAAAAATACTTTCTTTTATACAGTACTGCACACATATTATACAGTAATTTTACTAAATTAAATTCTGTGCTGTAGGATATTACTGTGCAAAAGTCTCAGTGTTTTGTACTTTTTTTCGTTCTTATGGGACAAAAATAAATATTTTTCTTTGTTTTACTATTTAATAAAATGATTTAATCTTTATGAAAAATGATGGAATAACATGGTTGATGGAAGCAGTTGCCTACCTTTGGTCGGTAAACTGATCTCTGTTTCCCTTCACGCTATTCGTTTTTAGTTAAATTACTGCTGTGAAAATATGCAATTGTGATCGGTTTTTTAATTTTTGTCTGTTTAGAGTAAGCATATTTTTACAATTATGACGTCAAAATATGAAATTATAATTTGTTTTTCTTATATTGTAATTTTTATCGATGTTTATCTATTACCACATTCTTACAGAATTCAATAGTTTAAAGTAGAATATTATATCTTCTCTAATACATGACATTCAGAAAAGCATTGTTCGAATCTCTACTAATAATAAAGGAGAATGTGTGTGTGTGTCCGTGTTTTGGTCCTCTACAGGGCACACTTCTGGACTTAGAGGTACGAGATTTGGGGCAAATATACTTTGAAGGGTGGGAATGTGCACCTCGGTGCTATTTTTTTGAAATTTTAATTAAAATTTAGAAAAATTTTGGCGTTTTTCCCTTAACAACTTCTGAAAACATTACAGCTCAAAATTCATTTTTACGCCATCTGAAAGTGCAAACAATTACCTTTTCTATAATATCAATTAAGTTGCCGTACAATTTTTTCTCTAATTTCAATAATCTTTTAAAAATATTTTTGGCATAATTTACAACAATATTTTTCGTTGTTGCAACGCAATTCTAACCGTTTCCATTGCTTAAACAAATATTTAATTGCTTATTTCTCTTTTATTGCTAAAAGCGGAGCTAATTTCCTAATAAATTTTGCTTTCATATTTCATTTCATCATATATTTTCTGGAATCTGTAAACCAAGCTCATTGAGATATTAGGTATATGAAGAAATATATTCAGTAATCTGAATGATTATGTTTGCTATGTTTTCATTCTTTTTTCAGCATATTTTAATTCAGAAAACATGCCGCTCGCTATCAAATGTGTTGCGCCATGACATGATCAGTTATTTGACTCCTCTAGGGACATCTATGTAGACAATGAACAGAACAGATGCAGGGCTACTAAAAGAGCATGGGTTAATATCTGCTACGATCTGATTACGTTGTTAAGGGAACCATGAGCATAAAATGATTCAAGATTCAATTGAAATTATATTCCCGGCGAACAAGCTGGTCGCCGAAGGCGGCTAGCAATTAATAAAAACATGATGATCCAAAATAATTTCTCTTTTTATGGATTCAAAATTCTCATAATAACTTGGTTCCGAAATTCAGATAAAAGAAAATAAGATGAGATAACTTTCATATATCCATTCAAATAATTCTCCGAAATTCTTATTAAAATTCTATGTAAATAAAATTTACTCTATGAAATATAACGTGTTAAGTTATTGCACAATATTATTTACATGGCTTAAACTAAGAAATTGGAGCATAAATTTTCTGATCGATATAGTAACATCGAATTCAGTTTACCAGTGAAACTATTCATGACTTCTTATATTCAAATTTTTCTTAACATGTCAAAAATTTTTTGTCAGGTTTCAATTTGAATTTTTTTCGAGATCTCTTGAGAAATACAAATCAAAATATTCATAGCAGTCAAATGCATAACTTATAAAAACAGTCAAAGTATTGCTCAAGCAAAGCTACTCAGAATGGAAAAAGACGGTTTCAACGCATGTATGAGATTGGAAAATGGAAAGAGTTTACTGAAAATGGCAAAAACGCACAAATGTAGCCCTCGATTCCTGAAGGCAAACGACGTTCCATCTACCAAACACGCTATTATATTTATGTATACATAAAATACGTTCAATTTCTACTCCATTGCAAAAACTGCGTGAAAAGACATATCCGAAATATAGAAGGAAAAAAAATGAAAATGAAAACCAAACATTTCCTGCCGGAGAATCATATGTCAAAAAGCAAATGGAATATCGAATCAAAGAATAGATTTTATGAAAATGAAAACTTATAAAATAGGATTTGTAAATTAAGTATTTAGAATTCAGACCATTAAATAAAATATAAGGTATTCCACTTAACGTATAAAAATAAGTGAACTAGGGCTGGAATCTAGAAAATTAAACTTTCATTCAATTTCTTGATGATATAAGTTCTTCGAATTGGTATGGTATTTCCGTGGAAAGGAATAAAAAATATCAAAGGAAGAAGTGGGGATACACTCTTCAAAAGTCATTTACTTTTCATTGAGAAGAAAATCTGGACTTTAGAAATGTCGAAAAATGGAGTAGAATCCGTTTCGAATAGAAAGAAAAGTTAAAGAAGCAATGTCCTCTCTAGTTCTTAGACGCGTATGATTTGAAATTGTATGACATTCGATTTTTTGGTCATGTTTCCAGCGTCTTTTTTTCCTTCCTTTTTAATGTTTGTCGTAGTGCTTGGAGAAATACCTTTTGACAATAGTGCCAAGCTTATTTACTGGAAGCTGTAAATCCGGTTAAAGAACTCAGCCATTTTGGTGTTTCGTTTTTCAAACCAATTTCCGCTTCTGATCATTTCCTGAAGAAGGCTTTTCTTGGAATTTTTATCTCCTCCTTTCTATCTGTTTCTCTTTTTTTGGTGCTTGCAAGAAAATACAATTAAATAGCGATTAGATTTTCTAAAGCTAAAGAAAGGTATTCTAAAAGGGAAACGTAGCAAAACTGTATTTTTAAAAATATAATGAAATCTTGTTATATCCTTCAGAAAATGAAAATACCTAGTAATTCACATTTAATTGAAACATTTAAAACATATAAGAAAAAGATTTATATACTTTTTAATAAGCTGCTAAAGGAACTGAAATTGTGGACTGCCAATAATGAGAATAAAGTATTTTCTATTTTTCAGCGGTTGCAGCTTGACCAAAATTTAAAGATTCGCTTTAAGTGGTAACTATCGCCTTATACAGCAAGGTAGTCTTTATTTTCTACATTCGCTGGGTCTTAATGTATCATCAAAATTAACCAACTTATGTAAATATGAGAAAAATAGCTTGATTAAAGACTGAAAAAACTTTCGGTTTAATAAGGTTTCCTAATTGTCTTCAACTTTATAGATTACCTACTTATATAGACATGAGGAAACTAAATGATTTAATAAAACAGAAAAAATAGTTTTCGGCATAAATTAAAATAGTATTTTTCATTTTTGTGCAACTTTACAACACTGGCCGAACAGGAATATCTCACCTTCGAGAGGTACCATTAAAGGAAAATCCAAGCACTCTGGAATTGCCAAGATCATAAAACATTAAGTTATTTTATTGGTTATCAACACCTCCTTTAGAGATTTGTCTAAATTTATTGCCAATTGAAATGTATTTCTGAGTTGATGACAAATGAAGACATCTGGAAACTGCGACTCATTTATGAATACAGCTAAAAACGAAATTTCGCTATAATATGATGTTTTAAAGTTACATTACGGCGTATTTTTAAACAATTCTATTTCCATGCATTTTATAAAGATATATTTTTTTTACCATACTCTCAAGGTGGGATGATATAATTTTCTGCATATTAATGAGGTAAGTTAACTCACATCGGGACATTAAATCTTGTTATTGACTATATGGTAATCAGAAAAAAAGTTGTTTTACTGTAGCTGCATTTAGAAATAATTGTTAGATCACTCAAAATCATAGAGTTCTTGTCCTTACAAAGTAATCTTAACTACACTTTTATTCATTATGTGTTTTTCGCTTTGTTTTATGTATAAAGTGTCCTCTATGGCCGAGAGTGAATGCGATACAGTGATTAACTGGATTTCGGAACTCGAAGCTGTATACATGCCTGCTTGTCCTAAAAATCTAGCTTACTTAACCCGGGAGGACGAGCTCTACGAAGAGTAACGCGAAGGCGCGCAGAGACACAACAATTCGTTATATCGCTATTTAAAAAAAAAAAAAAAACTAGAGACATTTTTATGATACTTCTCTTCGAAATGATTGAAATAAATCTAGTAATACAATAACAAATTTTTAGACGAAACATTTAGTAAATAATGCATTCAGCGCATGGCGAACACATAAGAAAAGAATATTTCTTATAAGTTTTCGACATTTTTTATGGAAAAGAATCATCAATATAAGAATCTTTATACTATTTTATGGAAAAATGCTGCTTCTAATTTTCTTAGGTACACAGGAAAACAGTTTTTTTTATTTTTAGAAATTCGGATAAGAATTCTGATGCATTTTATCTTCAGATCCATTAAATTTAAGGAGTAATATTCTTTTATGTTTCAGAATAATTTGTACAATTTTAAGCTTTTACTCCAATAGTTTTTGTGAAAGCGGATAAGACATATACCAGCTGACTAAAGCTGCATTACGTCCAGAATAATATACCTTTTCCATCAATCTCTTTTCAATTACACTATAATCCAGTTTAAAAGTCTTGTTCCCTCAAAAATCTTATTTTAGAAATGTAGAATGTTCTTGAATCCACTTCTTTCCTCACTAGAACATAAATAGCGAGACAATAGTATTTTCCTGTCGCTAATACGATAGATCAATTGAACAAGGAAGGCTGACGCGAGGACGCGCTAGGGTTTGTTTCCAATAAAAAAATAAAAGAATTCTTCTTGAAACACGTTCCGTCTGTTTAATGTGGGCTTAACTCTTTAATCTAGAGGCGACTTTTTTCTTCTAGCCCCTTTAAAACCGGGAGTTTTGGGGAGGAAGCGACATGAATTGGACTCACCCAACCTGGGTGGTTATTTACCCCGCGCCCCATCTATAACCTTCCCTTGAGGCACACGGAAATAGCTGTGGTTGCCAAGGATAATTGGACCCCCTAACGCGCTTATATCCTAAGCGATCTTAGAACCTCCCCTCCAATCAAAAGAAGCCAACCGCCTCAGACCGTTCTTCGTCGTTGTTAAAGGGAATTTTTTAGACCGCCCAGGACCGCTTCGCTCGTTTTGAGGCAGATAGCATTAATATGACTCATTTCAACTAAAGATAAGTCAATATTTTTCACATTTCACGTACCGTGGGGGTCCGAAACCCCCTTGAAAGTCCTCGCGGTTAAAGCACTAAAAAGAATAAATTGTTTTGGGGGCACATTGTGAATCAAGATTGGTTGGTCTGTAAATTATAATATTAATTAATCTTGTAACTGTGGCATCATCGCGGCATCTGGCAACATCCTGAATTGTGATTTCATGCAGATCGGATCCGCCCTCTTTGTGAGGTCACCCATCGACCAATGTTGTAGCATTTAAGGACTGACTGCTGTTGTTCCCTCTGCTCTTCCTTATTTGTATCATTTGATTAGCTAGCTGTATAATGATTTTATGATTTAGTATTTTAATTTAATTGTTGTTTCATTAAATTTGTTATTTTATTAAAGAGTAGTCTTGCTTCGACTTAGTCACCAGTTGCTCACAATGGAATACTTCTGATTTTTGTGAATATGATAGATCGAGAAGCCGAGTATGGTAGAATCGTGCAAGTTAACATGTAGCATTTGAGTGTCAATGGTTCTATGTATCGACTATCTCAGCATGTACATAAATAAATTTCGCCTCTATCAATGCTGTGAAGTTAACTTGACCTAGACGTAGGCCTAGAAGTTACACAACTATTCAATATTAACTTAAAATGGCAGTAATTCAAATATACATGACTGCACAGTAAAGATATATTGTTAAGTATATCCCAGATTAAAAACTAAGAGCCACCTCTTACAGTATATTACAATTTGCGTCTTCGTCTTAAAAACACCCGATTCATGTGTGAAAGTAGCACTCAAGAATGAAATTAATTCAAAATCCATTTTTACTGGATGAAATTGAGTTTTTTTCATTAAAAAGAACAAATCAATATAAGAAGTTTAGAGCTCATTCATGTAACAAGTAATAACACACTTTTTTCATTGCTCGATTTTCATTGCACGTTGAAAAGAAATAATGAGAAACATATTAAAATGAATATTTTGTATAAAAGAGTAAAATCTATTTCTTTATTTTATGCGGAATTCTTATTTAAATTTCGATTTGAAAGCCAGCACAGTTTATTTCCACAAAATCTATAGAATCCATCTAATTACTTCATTTTGCAAAACACAAGTGTTAAAAATCCTATCTTAGTATTAAATCTCACATAACATTACGTGATTACTGCAGTTACAAATATTTGATTATTATCTATGCAGGTGCTGTAGGTAGAAAACACAAGAGGCCATTGCCTTAAAAACATTTCTTATGCCCGTGATCCATGGGAAAGCTTTCAAAATCAGCGGCTTTTATTACAGCACAAAGCATTCTTTGAACTGAGCAATGAAAGACCCCGTTGAACAACACCAGCTAACTTTCTTCACTTGAAAAGCAAACAAATTCGTTTTAAGTCTCCAAGTTTTAGTAGCAATCCTTCAATTTCGTCTCTATTCTCAGCAGTTACACACTTCTGGAGACACGAATCTCCCTTGGTGAATGGTAATGGATGCCCGGCCATTCACCGATTTCCAATGGCCATACATTAAGGCCCTCTTTTCGAATACGCTGACGACAAGATCAGCAAATTAGTTCTTCTTTTTCCCCTGATAAAAGGAGTCGCGAGGTGATCTGTGATCTATTTCTCTTCCGCACAGGGTACAGGGTCTTTTACAATCCGGTCATCGCCAACGTCTCTTTTACAACCCGTCAATCCCTTTCGACTCATTGAGCCGCTCATCTGCTGTGTCCGGCGTTCCTTCGTGGGTAAAGAATTAACTACGGAAATAAATTTTATGTAAGGGAATGCGACTGCCCTTCACTTTCTCTTATGTACCTTTTCTCAGTCGTTGTAAGGAAAGTGGTTTATGTGCGTCTCTATTGTTTCGGTCGCTGGTTGTTGGAAGCTCAGAAAGGAATTTTATTTAGTTCTATTAGTTTTGATTTTAGATGTTTTATATTTTTAGCTAACTTATGTATTTGAAATTCCATTCAATATCAGCAATGATATTACTTTTCACTTAGATAATCATTTACCTTGATATTTATAAGATATCTGATATTTGAGAAAGACACTCCGGTGTCTACTGATGTCCTACTTGCGTCATATACATTTCGGAAATATCGATTTAGACAAATTGATTTTAAATATTTCTGCAGATCTAAAATATTTATTTACTGTCCAAATGCTAAATTTCATTTTTCTAGCTCTATAGATTTTCGTGTTATCTTGATCATGCGTACATGAATAAACAAATCAATAAACAATAAACACTTGATATTTCTGATCGGTATTCTGACAGAAATATGCAATTCTGATGAAGAAACAAAACAAAAATTTCAGTTATTTTGTTCTTTGTGAAGACGTGAAGGCAGACATATATCTCCTGAGGGATGTCATGGTAGATTATATAGATATCTGCAGCCTTGAAAAAAAGAACATGATCCAAATTTCAGCTCTCTAAAATTTTCTGTTTTTGCATAATCCCGCTCACAGACAGTCTTATTGTCAGAAAGGCAAACTAAATTCCAAAAATAACTCAATTCGGACTCCGGAAGGTCTAAAACGGCGAAATTCATCAAAATTTCGAGATCCATTATTTGTATTACTTACACTATTTTCTTCATGTATGTATCGTATACAGCAATGTAACCAATAACAAAAGAAAAATATTTATTTAACAATTATGTGACTTCAGCAAAATGTTCTTATCATTGTAAAATTGTTTTTAAATACTTCCCCAAAAGTTTTCTCGTATATTATTTGATATGCATAAACATAAATAATTTTGTGAATGAATGTCTTCCATAATTTTCTTGTTTAAGCCTATATCTATTTGAGTCGTAGGAATATCAGACCAAGTCCTGAAAGAAAGAAATAACTAAATATTCTAAGCATTTGCAATTGCTGGAATTTTCGAAGGTGCTACGATTGTGATTACAATTAATACTTTGCATTAATTGTAATCACAGTCAATTAATTACTTATTGCATTTAAAGCAAGTGAGTATTGAAATAATCCATTATTTTTTAATCATCCATTTCCCATTGCAAATCATTTTGAGACTAAAAAATGTTATTATATGTATTTGCCAAAAATTACATCTGCTATCGAGTTATTTAGAATCAGAATGATAGAGAGAAAAGCATTTGCAATTGCTCGAATTCTCCAAGGTGCTACGATTGTGATTGCAATTAATACTGTCAAAAGACTTCAATGAGAATTTAGTCCTTTGGGGGAACTTTATATATCTTTAACCAAAGCTACTATTTCTACCCCTAATTCCACTTCTGGAATCAATTTGAATGGCTTAAAACAGTTAATCCAAATGAGTCTAATATGTTATGCTAAATATCATTTGGGCGCATGAGCTCTTATGATTGAAACTGAATTTCGCAGTTTAAGTTCCATACATAATTATGAATTTCGGAATTTGCTTTCCTAATTTAGAAGATGTTCGTAATTTAAATTATAATTTTTAACCAAAAAATAGCACATTCTCCGACTGTGTTAAGAAATAGTTATAAATAGTCAATTTCAAATAAATTATCCGTTAATGAGAGCTGCTGAATTAACAGTATTCAAAACGCAAGTGATACACAATACCGTTTCAAGTATAATAGTGACAATTTTTATACATACAGGGTTCCCACTTTTATATAAGTTACACACCCTTAATAACTCGGAACGGTGATAGCTTAGGCCATAAAGTTGGTATCTAGGTATAATAAAAATCCTACCCGCTACTCGATGAGACAACTTACAACGCCATCTATCGGCAAATTTTGGAATTAGCGGTCCTATCTCGTAAACGGTGAAAGATACGAGACAAAAGTCAATTAGAAAGTTGTAGAACGCTCTCTATTTAGTACTAAAAGATACCTTGCGCACATTAATACTCAAAACAGAATGCAAAAAATTAACATTTGTTTGGTCACGATTTCGAATGTGTCATGTCATAAAGAGTGGAATAAAGAAACTGAGACACATCCTTGTCTTCTGAATCATTTATTTATATTGCTCAAAATGCTCTCCGTTAGCCACTACACATTTGCACTCTGGACTGGATTTCTCGCTGCACATTGTGCAACATGGAAGGTGTTACGGAGGCACAAGCAACAGTAATGCGTCGTCGAAGATTCTGCAATGTTGGCGGAGGAGTCGCATATACATGCCTCTTTATGTGTTCCCATAAAAATAAGTCCAATGAGGTCAAGTCAGGTGAGCACGGGGGTCACTCTACGAAACCACCATACTCGATGACTTGATTTTGGAATGTCTCCATTAGGTGCGGCTTAACGTCTGAAATATTTTGAGGAGGCTCGCAGACATATTGGAACCATACATTTTGGAGATGGTGCAACAGTAGATTCTCAACAAAGTCGGTTATTATATCCTACAGAAACTCTAAGTACCGTTGTTCCGCTAACGTTCCCTCGTAAAATAGTGGTCCAGTGAGCTCGTCATTAAAAATTCCGCACCAAACATTAATAGACCATCGCAATTGATGTCGGACTTCGATAGCATATCTCGGAATTTCCAGCGACCAGGTATGAACGTTCTGTCTATTAAACATTCCGTTACGCGAAAAACATGCCTCATCCGTCCATATTATGTCTGCTAGGAATGTTGGGTGGTCCTCTAAGTTATTAATCACAAATTTTCACCACCTGTAACGTCTCTCAGAATCTCTTGGCAGAAGTACCTGCACAGGTGTGGATGCGCACCTGATTCAATCAGGATTGTCAAAACGTGGCTTTTTGAGAGGCCACAATTTCCACTGATCATTTTTGTCCTGCTCTGAGGATGGCGAGAGCGTACGCTAGCACATCTTCAGGTTGCACTTTGCGTCCTACATTACGAGGTCTACGAACTCGAGGTCGGCTGGTGACGCAGCCCGTCTTACTTAAACGTTTTACAACTTTTAAGATAGTCTGCCGTGTAGGATGAGGGCCCTCAGGAAAACGTTCACAATACAGCCTTGCAGCTGATTTTATCTTAAGCCCACATTCACCGTAAATTAATAACATCTCGCAATACTCGTTAATGCCAAATTCTGCCATAACCCTCAGCTTTAACGTACAACCCAGCAGAAACATCCTCTTTATAGTAGTAGTCTCTGGTGAACAAGTATGAAGTTCCATCCTCATTTGCATAATACATGAAATACTTGTGAATTTTATACCAGACATTGTTGAGTTGACCTGAGTGTTTGGTGAGACGATTTTACAAGATCAGCAGGAAGCTTTCTTGGTTTGTAGAGACATTCAGTAAAACACGTAACTGGTGGGGGACAGAACCATGGTCCTCATGAATGCAAATCGCTTGCGTTTCCCTTCGCCAAAACACAGGCTGGTATTTAGTCCGTAAGGTGGTATTTTCTAGCTTCGCTCGCGTTTCACGACTCCATAGTGTTGAAAATCACAATCGAACAAATGTTCGTTTTTTACATTCTGTTTTCAGTATTAATGTGCTCAAGGTTTTTTTCGTACTAAATCGAGAGTGCACTACAACTTTCTAACTGACTTTTTTCTCGTATCTTTCACCGTTTACGAGATAGGACCGCTAATTCCAAAATTTGCCGATAGATGGCGTTGTAAGTTGTCTCATCAAGTAGCGCATAGCCTTTTTACTATACCTAGACACTAACCTTATGGCCTAAGCTGTCACGTTTCCGAAGTTAAGGGAGGTGTAACGGATATAAGTGAGAACCCTGTATATGTGCGTCAGTGGTGAATCCGGGGAGGGTGCTGTGCAGGAGCTAAAGCAGGATTCTTGATTTTATTTAAAATCACTTAAACTGTTTGTTATTAATTTCACTTTTTAAAAAAATAATAAAAAAGTGGCAATATTACTTTCTGGCTTGAAAATTTAACTACTTTTGTAGTCATGTAACTTTGGCGCGGACGAAAATATTTTTTGGCTAAATATTTCATTGCGATTTTATTAAATTATTGAAAATATTGTAGTGTCCTTTATGATTCTTATTGTCAGGTGAGTAAAGTCTGTAAAGTTAAAGTGTTTAAGTTCACATAAGCCATGAGGTTTCACATTCGACACGACGATACAAAATTTTTATGACCTCAGCCTCCCACAAACCCAAATCCTGGATTCGCCACTGATGTGCGTTTTAAAGAATATCTACAACTTTCTCGAAATCATCAACGAATTATAACTGCATGAATAAAATATTCTAGAGTCTTTAAACATTGGTCTACGATTTCTTTTCGTCCAACAGCGCTAATGCAAAACATAAAACAAGAAAAAACAGAAACAACCAAAATTAGCTTATGTTATCACATGTAAGATAGTTGTGTTGTAAGCTGACTAAATTGCAGTTGTTTAGAATTTCTCTCTTAAATTTACAGCACAATTATTTAAAGTCAATTATTTAGAAACAATAGTATAAAACCAAAGCAATGCTTTACTGCTTATTTAAACGATTCATTTTAATTACTAAGTTTAACTTGACTCCTTTAGGAAAAGAAATGATTTGCAAAGTCGCCATTAGTTTTACTTAAGTGTTTCTTGGAATCTCTCTCAAAAAAAGGTTTATGAACTCATTAATTATAATGAATCTTACATATAATGAATATCTGTTATACTGAATTTGTATTAATTAACAGTAATTATTCTTTTATAACTTAAGAACTTGTAATACATTTGAGAAATCCGAAGAATGTAAACATTCGTTTAAAGAAATTCCCTGTTGGTGCAAGGGTTAATTAAATCATTCTACAATAATTAGAAACTGTTCGGCGCGATTCATTTAAGAACTAAATACAACATTTTTAATCTTTGCAAGAACTTAATTACCCTTTCTAATTTTCAGAAGATTAACCAGGAAAGTATTCATTATGGAGTCTAATTTTGTTCATAAGACAAACGTAAAATGTCCCGCCAGAATTCAAATTTGTTATCAATTCCACATCGTGCTATTTCTACCCTTTACGGATGGAAGATTTCTTTTGCTAATTGAAATTATTATTTTTTTCAGAAATATAATTCTAGCTTTTGCATAAAGGCTTTTGCGTAAAAATGTTACAATTTAAACTCTAGAATTTTTTTAAATAAAGTTTAATTCAACAAAGATTATTTGTTACTTCTCAAACTTTGTCTAATTTATTTAATATCATCCCCTATTTGGATCAAAGTCGCTCATGTTTCTTAATACCATCAAGGTGAATCTAATCTAATAAACTTTACAGGCGATTTCTGAATTTATAAGGTACATAGCAAATTTTACTTAAATTTTTTAATATTTATTCATTTTTATGAGTTATTTATTGAATCTGTACACTGCTATTTTGCAAACACTTTTATGGGCGAAAAATATAATGCACAGTATAATATAAGCTTTAAAACTGACCATGAACTTTTTTTGAAATCCTTAGTTTAGAATAACTCAAGAATAGTAAGTGGAAATTTGAAAAACATTTCGGGTAATAATAATTTTTTTTCTCTTTTGCATTATGGAACAAAAGCTGGAGGCAAAGGCAAAAGCAATGCAATGATGTAAACAATGCAAACAATAAATGTAAAGGACAGTTTTTTCTCTATTGTTATTGGTTTGGAATTGGAGCGATTGCAATATGCCAGAATTGTCACGCCAGTAATGAAACACATGCGCAGAAAGAGAAAGATGGGACAGTGGCATGAAGCTGTGCCGTCGGGGATGTACTTGGCAATGTCCTGACAACGATTCTCACTTTCGGCTCATGAGTGTTCTTAGAGGTTTGACAATACTGGCTTAATGCAAAAGCAGTTTCCGCGACAACGGGCAAATAGGTCACTTTGATGAAAACGCCAGGTAACAGTAAAGCCAGTCGCTTCATCTGGTTATCTCTCTCAAATGCCAAGCAATGGTCTCCTGCACCTGGTAGCGTTCTTTTTTTCCAAAACAACAAAAGTGTCATGTGTTGGTATTGTTTTCATTGAACGACCACTCATCTCTGTAGCTGTGCTTTTGAACCGTATTAGCACAAGATGCTTAACGATATTTCTTCGGTATCTTCACGATATTGTACGGCATTCAAAATATCGAGCAACATCGTGGAGATGTCGTGGGGTGGGAATATCTTGGGCTGATAGGGAAGGGTCTCCATACAGGCGATACCTTCCTCTGTATAAAACCAAAATCCTCCGCTACATTCACCACGTTGTGTCCTTCATCCAGCTAACCATTCTAAAGAAATTGGAAGATGGTTTCTTCTATAAATCTTGAATTAACTTGGACTCTTGCAGAGAACTTCTCTAATACCACTTTCGGACTTATTTTCTACTATCATTTCTACATTATTTTGAAGTGCACCAAGCTAAAGTCAGTTAGCAGAAATAACCCTGTTACATGATCGGTGATGTTTTCCAAATGAAGTTTGCATGCAGATCTTCTTTCTACCAAATTGGTGTTTTATCTAGTTGCCAAAAGACATTTTCTGAGGTTTCATCACTGTGTGCTTCTATATGTGGTCCATCCTTAATTTTTGATACAACTGTGCGTACTCCTAAAGTGTTATACCTGCCATAATGTTGAAATGTTAAGTGAATTTTATAAAGAAACATAATTACATAAGATTAAGATACTGCAACTCCAAATACAGTTAATAATGAGTAGTGTAACTGTATGGAAATTTCATACAAATACCGATGATGTCTTAATTATCTCGAATTTTCTGGATCACTATAAATGATATATCATGCCCAAAAATCAGGACTTACGAATATTTCTTGAAAAAACCATTTACTGAAAGAAACCGACAAGTGTTCAAAAATATAAGGTACTTTGAAGAAGGTGTAAATTTCAAACAATATCACAATTACTCGGTACATTTATTAGATCTTACGCATTTAATATAATGAAGCAAACTTGTTGAAATCTGTGTAATTTGTAAATTCACTCTTGTGTATTAAGATTAAAACTTTCTCCAATAAAATAATATCCACATGTTATTAAATATTAAAAATAAGTATTTTACTATTTTAACATCGTATATCATAAATATATTTTTATCATTAAAGTGCGAATATTCAATGCATTCTGAGAAACGATGAGTATAAAATTTTATATATTTCTTAGAATTCTTTGTAAAGCAATATGTTATCCAATGATTTCATTTTTATTTAGCTTTGTATAATAAAATTCTATATATGAATTTGATGATAGATATTAATAATGCATGATAAAAAAGAAATCAAAATATTCAATGTATCAATATATCTGCAAATAGTCACTCTATAATGCATGGAAGCACTCTGAAAAGCATGGAAGCTATTAAAAAGGAAAATAGACGGTTTCACGAATATATCAGATTAGAAAATGAAAAGACTTTACCGAAGATCAAAGAAAGGACGAAATGCAGCCTTCGATTTCAGAAGGCAGGATAGATACGGGCAAGGTAAACATGTTATTAAATTTGTGTATAAATGAAATAACTTTTATCCCGTTTCTTGGTGTGAATTCTTCGAATCGGGATGTTATTTCCTTGGAAAGGAATAAAAAATTCCAAGGAAAGAAGAGGGGATATCCTCTCCTGAAGTCATTTGCTTTTCATTGAAAAGAAAATCAGGACTTAAGAGATGCCGAAAAATAAAGTAGAATCTTTTGGAAAGAATAAAAGTTAAAGAAGCAATGTCCTCTCTAGCTCTTAGATGTGTATGACTTGAAACTCTACGACATTCAGTTTTTTTCGTCATATTTTCAATGTTTTTTCTGTTTACATTTTAATGTTTGTCCCTACTGCTTGAAAAAAAAATACTTTTTTACAAAAGTGCCAGTTTTATTACTGGAAGCTGTAAATCCGTTTAAAGAACTCAGTCATTTTGGTGTTTCGTTTCTCAAACCAATTTCCACTTCTGATCATTTCCTGAAGAAGGCTTTATTTGGAATTTTTCTCTTCTTCTTTCTCTTTCTTTTGGCCCTTTCAAGGAAATGCAACTAAATTGTTATCAGATTTCCTAAAGCTGTGTGCAAAAAAAGAAAGTGCAACAAAACTGTATATATAAGAATGTGGAATGTGAACAACTGATATTTTATCATTCGACAAAACTGAAAATTTATCTCTACTTTAATCGTTTCTAAGAAATCAAAGCTGTACATATATTTTACAGTCTTCTAGAACTATTCAGTAACTGTGGTCTACCAAAGAGTAGAGTATCATTATTAATTGCTAATATGTATTGATAATAACGCATTGTTTGTGGTATACGAATTAGATGCAAAAGATCCAGAAAAAAAATTACTGTGGTAGCTCTAACTTATTTATATACCAAAAAGGAACAATGTGATTGTATTCTACAGACACCTGCAAACGTGTTCAACCTATCTAAACTGATATTTAAGTCAAATTCCAGAGCACGAAGAAGATTATTGGAAGACGAGACATATCGCCCGTAATGATAAAATTGTTAAATATTTCTGCTGTAATATACAATATTCATGATAAAACAGGCTTTCTTTTCAACATTCGCTGTGTCCAGATGTACAAGAAAATTGAATCTACTCATATAAATGCAATAAATCAAAATGGCTTGAAAAACATAGAAAAGAAAAATTCTTTACGTTAAAATCGAATTTTTCCATACTCTCTAATTTCTCAAAACAGCCTAACATGAATGCCTTGACTTCAAAAATTACCTGTAATTACTCCTATCCGGAACAGTCTTTGGATATTTTGTTTGTTAACATGTACTTTTGTGGTCATAATTATAGCGAAGACATTTAGGTCAGAGGGTTAAGCTAAATTTTCAACATTATAAGGTGATGCTCCCGACTTTGTCCGCATAGTAACATAATATTAGTACCTTGTTGCACGGGATAAAATATTTTCATGTCTTTAAAGTTTTAAGGTAAAATATACTTTAATATTAAATATTACAAGAAACAAAATCATATCGTCATCTGAAATGTTTAATTAAAAGAAAACATCAAGTGAACCAAACGATTTTTAATTTTCTTCGCAAGCTATTAATAATTTTTAAACAATTGCATGAAATTTAATTAAACATCGTGGTGTTCAGTTTTAGTTCTATAGATAAATACCCGACGGTATTCCAATCGACGGTGCTTGAAAAAAACTGTAAACGATAAGGAAAACAATCGTATTTGAAAACATTTCAAAACATTAAAATTAAACAGAATATCGCATGGAAATGAAATAGGTGCCACCGAGAAGCTCATTTTTTGAAATTTATGATGAGGTTAAAATTATTTCTGTGCCATAATATTCCTCGAAGTTATTGCGGAGACAAGTTAAAATTTAAGGTTGTTTTTTTATTAATTAAAATTTCGAAAACTGCTTTCTTAGTGAGTACCCATTACCCAAGATGAAATCCCCTGCCAAATTTCAGGTTTCTAGTCCCATTGGTTTGGGAGATTCGTTATTGAGTCAGTGAGTGACTTTCTCTTTTAGATATCTAGACAGGAACATCCATACAATTTCAGATTTCTGTGAATCTCCTTATCCTTCACACTTCGGTTGTATAAGACTGTTTATGCATATAAAGCGAAAATAGGAAGTCCAGTAAGTATATTGTTGCTCCTTATGCAAATTACTTTCCTGAGCACAAAGAACTATGAATCTGACCTAAAAACTGTTCCTAAATACTATGGCTGCAAAGCTACTTTTGTCTGATTAGGTTATCCTTTAACCAGTCGCGAGATTTCTTGTCACGCTACTTTTTACTATTGCAATACAGTTTTATTGGATGCTATTATTTTTTTATTAATGCATTCAGTATTGCTTTCCTCTCATATTATTTTAAATTTCCCTTTGCATGGAAATTAAGTTTATATTCCTCATGAATATTGTTACGAATGTGGAATGTCGCTTTTCCACAATTTTAGTCTTATGGTTGGAAAGAGACATTTACAGAGGTTCTTACTCCCTATCGGGGGATGGAAGCCAACGACAGTGACCTTTTGACAAACTTGGCGATTTGCTGACAATATAAAACTCTTCAATAATGCTGGAATTTTCTCGATATCTCTAATAGGGGAGGAGATATGCAGAATTTAATAGATGATTCTATATAACGTCACATCCTGTCAGGAAAGGTATATATACCCAAGAGAGGCTGAGATGAATGAAACAGTGGTCTTTGAACATCTGCTGAGTTCGACTTGTTCGCTTTGCGAGTTGATCAACTGTTAGAAGCTCAGCGCTATTGTTCGTGCTATTGCTGTTATAGTTAGTGATTTGCTGTCTGCTTGTACTGCTAATTTGAGCAAGTGCTGTTTTTATTCTTACCTGCGCTAAGTGTTTTCTTGAATATTCGAGAATGAAATGCCTTTCTCCATTATCCAACTTGTTGGACTGCTGTCACGGTACACCCACAAGACGATCTTTGTAACAATATGATGAATATTACAATATCGTGTTTTAAGAGCACTATTAGAATTTTATGTCTTTATGCTAGAGATGTTTTTCTAAAGCTTATTGCTTTCAAATAATATGAGTATATTATAATATAATTACTTTGCTAGTTATATCCCAAAATGCCTTTCGGATTCCAAGTACATGCATATATCAATAACTAAAAAATACATTGCCATTTTGCAGAAACGTAATCTTTAAGGAGATGTTGACGAATTAATGATTAACATCCGAATGGGAAGAATGTATCAACTGTTTTTACGAAAATTAACAATTTCTGCTCATGTTTAATATTTTCTGTTCTGGTGGTGTTGATGCAGTAACGCAAGTAATTATATCTTTGTTTAAAGGTAACAGAAAAAAATCGGTTACATCAGCAACACCAGCAGGAAATTTGTGCTATGCCAGTAGAAATTGGGTTACTTGTACTATACCAGCAAGAAATCGGGATTTCATTCCCTTCAATTTGCACATACATTGAGTTTCTAATCAAATTGTCAATAACTTCCTTCCTAGTCACATTTTATATCACGACATGCATGCTGGATAATTTCATTGGTAAAATTTAAAAAAAAAATTAGAAAATGTAAACCAATAGATATTCTAAATGGGTCATATAGCTCATCTTCCAATAACAGAAAAGAGGTGTTTTCTGTTTCCATGCAAATTTCCCGCTTTTTAGAAGAAAAGTCCGATTTATTCATCGTAATCTAAAAGTAATGATATCAGAGATTTCTCAAGTTAATAAGAGATTTCTCAAGTCAAGTTCATATCGCAGTGATATCTAGACATATGCATAAATGTAATAATATATATAACTTAACATTACGTTTCATTGTTCCTTGATGAATCTACGGTTTTCTGGATGCGTAATTCTAATTTAAGTTATGATGGGCAGAAAATTTCATATAAAAATTGCTTATGGTTGCAGATTAAAATGTAATTGAGGGTATTCAAATCTAGAACTAATGCTTTGAATTCTATGTGACTATTCTCGGGCAATGGGTAATTTACACATATTTTTTGATAATATGAGTAATTGTTTCTAGAAGTTGCACAATGAGAAACAAAACTAAATTCTTGCGGGTTAATTGCCGTATGATAGGACATCATGGAATAAGTAAAATGATAAGACGATCTGATGTCATTTATGTTAAATCTTATAATAGTCCAGTGACAACTGATCTTACAACAAATAAGTAGAAGCAATCTCCATAGCTTCGTGTCAGTCTCAACTTACAGTACAATTCTCCTTCGAGTCCAGTTGTTAGAAACCCCTGGTTGTGTGTATTGACGCTAAATTTGTGACAACACGAATTTTCTTAAAGCTGGTGTTGCATGCATATTTAGCCTAGCAAATTTAGGCCAAAAACAGGGTCGAAAGAAAAGTAATTCATAATTAGCTAAAATTTTCAGGATTAACTAGTAGATTTGTAGAACTAATCCTGAAAAGTCCCCTAATTTCTCATATGAGCTTCATTACAAAATGACTGATCCAAGATGGTCGCCGAGCTCGTTTGTCTTAAGTGATGTTTTTCGTTATATATCGGTCAAACACCATCATTTTTCAATTCTGAAAAATTACGAACTCTGGAATGATAGCTCTTTCGTTTCTATCTAGATGTGAACAATGCAAAAATTATAAAAGAACTGAAAACTGATTTATTTAACATCAAGAAAGGAAATTTTACTGTTTCAGAATTCATTGCTGATATGTTTCGTCTCATAATATTTAAACTATTGACGAATCAAAAACTAATTCGAATACTTTTGTAGTCCTAAAATGAAGGGGGACTGTTTTTTTTTAAATTTTGAAGATCCGCTGAAATGGTTGCTAATTTTCACTAAAAGGGTCGTTTGATCACAAAGTTAAATTTTTTGTATACAGTTAGGTACTTCATAGGTAACTATGAATATTTCTAAGTTACATTTACATATAATAATTCTGTCTGAGGTAGCTTCCCATACTACAAAATTCAAATTAAATTCTAAAAATATCCCCCCGTCCATTTCACCTCAAGAGATTTGCACCAATGTACTTAACTAAAAATACTGCTACCTTCACAACAGTGTCATCTTTTTATTTATTTTTATAGATATCTCATCTAAAACAAAGAATACGGATACGAAAGAAGAAAATAGATGGTTTGTGTTGAAGTGAGGGTGTGCTCGTATTACTTTATATGGAGGAGAGTAGCGGCCGGTTCGCATTATGTAAACATGCCACGTACATATGTCTTGAAAGCGTGTGTTTCGTTGTTTAATTTTCCCTTTCAGTTTACTTATTTCATACAGTTTGCGAAACGGATGGTAATCCATAGAGTGTGATTTGCGGCAAAACATTGAGTGTTGGTAGCACAGTTACAGTGACAAAGGTTCTTGAAACCCTTATAAACGATAGTATAACCCTGACATTTATGACAGTACATGTAAAGTGCAAGAAATGTCACAAAAGTCCATCTTTAATGGCGGAGTCAATTTCACATCAAAATGATAATGTTTCTGAAAACAGAACTTCAAGGAGAGCAGAAGATTCAGCTTTCGACTTCCAAAAACATAATTTGTTTTGCGGTGAGGAGGTTTCAGTTAAGGTAGAAACAAAAAAGCACAGTGGTCATGCTTATACCAAAGCTTTAAGAGGTCATTTTCTGACTTTCGTAGTTTTATATGGGAAACTTCTCGAAAATTCTATACAAGAGTTGAATGAAGAAACCAAACACATTATCAGAGACTCTACTCATCAACTTCTGGCAACAAATAAGAGAAGTATTGAAGTTATTAAGGAAAATATCTATATTAAATAACTGCTCGACTTTGTTGAAAAAGCTGCCGAAAATGGAAATTTTTCAAGAACTGCCCGGTTGTGGTTGCAGTACATTAAACAGGTAAAATTTATCCTTCTTTATATTCAAGCAGATAGAGTTGGGGGCTGGGAATTTCATTTGTATTCTATTAAATCAATGATGCCTTACTTTCACGCAGAAGGCCAAATTTTTTATGCCAAATGTTCCCATTTATACGTTCAGCAAAACAAGGTAAAACTGGACAGCACTGAATATAAAAATTTAGTGACGGTTATTTCACTATTCGCAGGAATTACACAGTATGGAGTGGAGTGGCACGAGACGTGATAATAGAACAGTGACTTATGAGATCCATGAAAATAGCAGGAGGGGTAACACAAGTCAGGGGAATGGCAGATTCTACTTTATCAAGATGGGTTTCTTCGTGCTCTATAAACATGAAAGCATCGGAATTCTCGGAGGATTTTTGTGAAAATCGTTTGGTATCCTCAGAATAGCATGCTGAATTCCGGCCTTCCGAAGTGATTCTGATTTGGTAAAATTATCCAACTGGCTACTGCTTCACAATCCTCTCAATAGCAGTTTTCCTAAACACTTATTAATTAATGTAGCTATTGGGTTAGTTGCTGTTGATAAAACGAATTGTGACAATGCAAAAGATGTTGAAGAAAAATTACTGTCCTCGCTTGCAGGAAGTTCCTTTAGGGAAGTTAAACTTCAGAAGAAAAAAAAGTTATCCCAATATCTGCCACAAGTAATACATTAATAATAAGGAATGAAAGTGTGGTATTCAATCCTCTGCAGCTATTTACCAGGATTGCTGCTGTCCAGTTCATCATTCCTCAACTTGATACCCAAAATGTCATTGAAATTGGAGAAGTATTTCTGAAACACCTTTTTGGAGGAAAAGAAATTAATTCTCTAGATGACCTACAATACATCCGCTACAATAAGGAAGTAACTAAAACCCTCTCTTCAAAATTTAACCTGGCAACACTTCCTCTAACAAGTGCAGCAGCTTCACAGCATTCATTTCGTGTTTATTTTCAAGTCCAACAGTGGCTGGGGAGTAATCTGGATCCAGCTGAATGGAGATGGTTCATGAAGTTGGTAGTTTAAACCCAGTGCCTTCAATGCTTCAAGCAGCTTCTGAAGTACTTCTGCAATTAATATCTTGTAACTGCAAAATAACTTTGACAAGGGATTGTGACGCAAGATGCCTATGAAAGAAGGCAGACCTTTACTGTACAAGGTTTTGTGCCTCTTGCTTAGGAGAGATATGTAAAAATTTAGCTACTCCTACTAGCGCTTTCAAAAATGATAATGATGAATGACTGGTTTATATATTTTGATTTATGAACTGTAAAATAAATTTTGTTCTGACTCTTATATAATTACTATTATTCTAATAAATCTCATCACCATTAATTTTTTATGGCAATAAATAAAATGAAGTACTGCAAAATATGTTTTGTTTTTTTATTTCAATCTTTTTATAAAAACGCACGTACTTTCTCACTATATGTCTTTCTCTCTCTCTCTTGCTCAGCTTATAAAGGTTATTAAGAATTACAGACATATTTTTGTGCTTTTACCAAGGTTTAACAGGTACATGCACTAACAACTACTCACTTCGTAGCTAAAAAACATGCTGCATTACTTCAGAAAAAATGGAATATCCCAACCATTTTTAGTGAATATTTTTTAAAAAAATTTACTTTTGGAAATTTCAGCAAGAGACAAAATATCCTTACACGCAGCATTATCTCGATTAATTAATGTTTACATCTTAGGAGCTCTACTACAAACTTAGAAAACAGAAATTTCAGGTTTCGATGTCAAAAAATTTAATATACTCTCCTTTAAAAATTTTTTATGGATTTTTTATGGTATATAACAAAACAGTAATCCTTGTAGAGTATACAGGTCTTTTCAGAATTGAAAAATTTTTATTTTTAAGTTAAATATGAGGAAAAATATCAAACAAAGCAAAAATTGCTTGGCGGACATCTTGGATCAGCCATTTTGGATTGAAACTCACATGAGAAATTAGTGAACTTTTCAGGATTTATTCTTTGAGTAAAGAGGAACTAATCCGCAAATTTTCAGCTAATTATGAATTACTAAAATTTCAAATCCTAATTTTACTGGGCTAATTTGGACGTTCATGCGAAAACTTAGGATAAGCTATTATCATCTAAGAACAAATGAAAATCTCATAAAGCATCCAGAACAACTATTTTTTCCCTTCAAAACATCGTCTAACAAAGCCTTCGGCCAAGCATGTATGATACAAAAAGATTATACCACTAAATACATAAAAAGCATATTTGCAGTTTGCACCAAAATAAATGATAAAAAGTATTCATTTATGTGGTTGTAACTTTTATTGTATCTCTCAGCATTCTTTTTGCATATTTTAGCATCATAACAAAAGTAATTTGTCGGCCATAAGTCTCAAATTTGGGTGATAGTATGGAAAATAATACATAGAAATGTAAGCATATTTCTTCACATCACTGACTTTCTTTACATAAGGACAAATATATAAAGAAGTATGATTCAGTTTGTTTTTTATAATGAATAAAATGAGTTTTACAAAGAAATAAACCAATCTTTTCAAGTAATAAAAAATAATGTATTCTTAACAAAATTAAAAATGTATAAACACCATTAGCGCATTGTATGATTCTTTTCTCTAAACTATTATGCACCATGTTTTGAAAGGAGTCTATTCATTGTAACCAAGATAAATATATTCACGATCAATTGTTTGTTAAAGATATGTGAGAAAATATATGTGTGAAATATTTTTATACATTGGAATGAGATGATGACACAAAAGCATCTTCAGAATCTGATCCTTCATTAATATGTAATGTAGTTACTTTCTATTCAAATCTGTTACTAATTCAGTTCTGAAGTACAGAATCTCTCTACTATCCGGACTAGTTAAAAAATATAATAATGAAGTTATAATAATTAAAATTAACATTATTGAATTTTTTAGCATGATTAAAATATAATAATGTTAAAAAATATAATAATAATGAAAATGTATAAATATCCGTAATTCAGTATCTACTGTAGTTGTTTTCTTTTCAAATCTGTTACGAATTCATTCAGTTCTCAAGTATAGAAAACTCTTGACTGTCCGATCTAGTTAAAAAAATATTATCATTTGTAATTAAATAAGGAAAATTTACGATACTTTGACAAGGCTTCTGATGCAAGCATTTTAGTTTAAAAGTGTATGTATTTGTACTGTACAGTGTATATAATTTTATGATCCTATCATTAAATTACACATTATAAAATTCATCTTTATAATGTTCGCAATATTTTTATTCTTATACCTCCATTTCCTGTAATAACATTTAAAAAGTTTCGTGCAATAAATATCAAACATATATAGTTTACATTTATTTAATTTTTTAATTAGTTGTTTCTGAAATATAACAATCAGAAACAAGAAATTAAATCCTTTTCAGCTAATCTAATAGCTGACTATGAACTAATTAAATCTTTTTCAACCAGTATTCAGAAATTTGAAGAAATGAATAATTACTAGTGTAACCGAGTGAGTCTTCATTAAATGAATAAAAGAGAGACAATAACATTTATAATTGTTTACTTACTTAAAACATAGTTACAGACACACACAATTACGAAAACACACAAAACAATTAAGATAAAAAATAACAATAACATTTATAATTGTTTACT
>BGPR01000293.1:385746-504123 GCA_013235015.1 Araneus ventricosus
CACAATTACGAAAACACAAAAAACAATTAAGATAAAAAATAACAATATCATTGATAATTGTTTACTTACTTAAAACATAGTTACAGACGCACACAATTACGAAAACACAAAAAACAATTAAGATAAAAAAATAACAATAACATTTATAATTGTTTACTTACTTAAAACATAATTACAGACACACACAATTACGAAAACACACAAAACAATTAAGATAAAAAAATAACAATAACATTTATAATTGTTAACTTACTTAAAACATAGTTACAGACACACACAATTATGAAAACACACAAAACAATTAAGATAAAAAATGATTAAGCAATTTAAGAAAGAAAATGATTAACAGTGGCATTTGACAAAAAAAAGAATCAACCTCACGGGGCAAGATCACCGAGTCTCTTCCAGTTTATAGGTGGCTTTTGACAGAGAGACGTGTTGAGTTGTTGTAAGCGTGTATGTCGGCGTTACACTATATAATCTTATGAATGAAGATTCTTTTTCACAACAATTTTAAATGTATCCCTTTATTTTTAATGTATCTAATTATGAATATTGAAACAAACTTTTTGCAATATTGCAAAAAGGCAATAATAGAAATAAATTATATGAAGACAGATAATTCCTTATCATACAAGAAATAAAATTCTATCTTTCTATGCTTTTTAAATAAGCATCATATTTAATATCCCCTAACATGCTGATTAATAAATTAAAGCGTAAAAGAAAATTTTAATTTTACCTTAATTCAGTCCATTTCTTTTCCTCATGTTTTCATTAAATATATTATTAAGCATGGAATTCCCATAGTACTTTTATCTTATCTTAATTATTTTTTAGAAAGTAATTTCTTTTAACACTCAACAATGTAAAATAGAAAAATTCCCTGTAATGTTAAAGAGGGTAATAAGGTCACAATTAATTACATTATCGCTTCCGTTTTGTTTCTTTCCTTGGTCTTTGTTTTTAATTGAGTTGAAAAGCCCTGAATGATCTCTATTATCGTTTTGGCTTTGATATCCTTTTGTATCAGATCAAAAAGAGAAAAAAGTTCCACACAAGACATGGAACTATCAGATGCAAGTCACTGATGATGTAAAAATACTGGATTTTAATGGTTTGGAAAAAGTAATCTCCGTAAAATTTTCCGTTTAAAATCAAACCATACAAAAGTAGTAGTATTGATGTATTTCAGTGCGAATTCAGATTTTTCCCTTTAGAATATTAAACCATAGATTTATTTGACTTTTGTTACTTTATTTCGCTTTTGTTACTTTTTAGCTAAGACCAAAAGGAACATCACCCTGCCTAAGCATACGGGTAACAACTGAATACCTAATAGCCAATCACCTGGCCACGGCCCGACGCCTCCCGAAAGAGGTACGTACTATCACTGGAGGGAGGCAACACACTTCCAACCATTTTTGTACCCCCAGGGGAAGCCAGTTCCTGCTTACTTATCCGGTAACAACTCATCCGCGTATCCTCGTTGCTCCCCCGGGGTAGTTACTTTTTAGTTATAACGCAAATATACAGTGGTTTCCAAAATGCATGCATATTTCGTAAGATACGAAAAATGTGAAGTTAATATTAATGCCATGGTTCGCAATCATGGGAGTCGGAGCTCACATTTTGCACTGTCTTCACTTCATTTACCCTTAGAGGCCGGTATCAATATTTCCGAAATTAAGATCGATATCCAGACATTTCAGACCATACATATAAAATAAGGAAAATAAAAAAAAACATTTAAAATATTATTGTCCAAGTGTTTTATCTAATGTTTATGTGTTGGAATGAAGATGCTTACATTATTTATAGATACAAAACAAATATTTATTTATAATGAGCTTAATTAACCCTTAGCAACTCGCGCCAATTCACACAGCAAATTTTCCCGAGCGGTGTATTTCGTACACCATATAATTCTGAATTTCTAGTTAAAAAGTTTAATGTTTTATAAGATTAGTTTTAACTTAAGGTATCCGACTGGTTTAAAATCGTCGTTTTTGATGAAATTATCAAAAAAAAAGTTTGACTTAATTTTGTAGCCTGTTAAATCAGCTTTTTAAAACTGTCTCACTTTTTCTCCACGTGAATTACAAACGGAGTTACAGCTGTTTTATTACCGAACTGTAAGCATTATTTTATGTTTATGAAAATTTTAAATGTGTTTTCTGAGAAACGATATTTTTGAGGAAAACTGTCGACCGTAACAATGATTTCTCAAAAAGTTATTCAAGTATTGATATGAAATTTTCTGAGATTATTTTCTGTAATATGCGTGATGTTTTCCTCTAAAAACTAAGGTCAATTTTAAAATCAAGTTTATTTTTAAGTGCTTAAATATAAACGAAAATCATTTTTTAAGAAAAATTACCAGTTTAGTAACTATGTTCTGCTATATCTCAAAACTATTTTGAAATACAAGAAATATTTTAGAGAATAACACAGATAACTGTCATAAAAATGTACTCCTACAAGGATTTAAGTATATTTAGAATATGATTTTGTCTATGGCTGTTAGCGTAAGGTAAATATTTTAGTCATTTTTCTTCAAATTTCTCAGTTTTTTTTAAAAAATATTATTTTGAAAGCCTAATTTTACAATAATTTCGTAGTTTTTAAACATTTGCAGTTGAAAAATAACATTAAAAAATATATATAAGTTATTTTTCAAAAAAATGTCTCCGAACACAGTCAGATACCTTAAATACAATAAGCAGGTGTTACCATAAATAAAAAAAACACTTAAAATATGCGTTTATGAAAATATTACTCAATAATATAAATTTGTGAAATGCAATAGAAATATTTTAATTAGAAATTAAACAACTTTTATCCTTCACTAAAATACCAAAAAATCCAGTTTGAGCTGAAATAGTACTTATTCAGTTCGGTTTCTCCAGTGTTTTGAGAGACTTAACGATACAAAGATTACGCCTAAGCTCTTAGGTTCAGACGAATGGGAACAAAAACCTTCCTAGATCACTCAGCTTGAGTCACCTGTAGATTAGCTGAAAGAAAAAGTATAAGTGCGAAGCAGAATTGAAAAAACGACTGTTAAAGCTCAAATGATGTACAAAATATACCATCGCGAGTAATTAGGGGTTAATTGAATGTACAGTGTGTCCGTAAAGTCATGGTGCACTTTTGACCGTTCACAGGAAAGTAACGAAACCAGATGGACAGGTGACATCTTCGGCAAATAAAAGGAAAACTCTCCAGGTTTGCATACCTGTTCAGCGCAGTTCGGTGTGGGCTCCATTTGTTGCCCTACACGCATCTAAACGATAGTCCAGTTCTTCCCACACACGGGTAAGGACGTCTGGTGTAACAGAGTGGATAACGTCCGTGATTCTTTGTTTTAAATGATTAATGTAGTTGATACGTTCACCGTACACATGTTGCTTCACATAACCCCACAAGTAAAAGTCTAATGGCGTTATGTCCGGAATCTTGGTGGCTATGCCATGACAGCCCCCCTGCCTATCCACCGCTGGGGGAATGTTGTATCCAGAAACCCACGAACAATGTTGCCGTAGTGTGGAGAAGCGCCGTCCTGTTGAAAGATGACACCTTCTGGAAATTGTGGAACTGGATACAATTGCAACATGTCAAGGTAGATGTTTGACGTCACAGTCGGCTCCGTACGGTGCGTGGTGTTGCGTTATCACCTGCGCGCGCACACCGTTGCACTACAGACACTCTTTGGGATACTGTCCAATGTAGCGCAAGTTTCAACCTTTCGTTTCGTTTCTGTTCGCCACAACAAGCGTTCATAACTGCACAATGACTAAATATTTATGAGAAAGATTTGTCCTTTTTTACATGATTACGAGCTTTATAGGTGATTTACATGCTTAGATATATAACAAATTACTGCTTCAAAGAAATAAGTTCTTGCTCTTCTGCTTGCAAAAGAGTATTAACTCAGTTTTCTTAAAAAAAACCTTTCAAAATACATTCCTTAATGGTACTACAGAACAGATGTTTCATGGTATGTGGTGAAAGCGATTGTTATTACCACCCATTCTATATATAGTATATTACTTTGTTATTTTTATTAAAATAAATGTTGCTCAAAAGACAGCTGTTTAGAAATTGTCAAGTCTTGATCATTCTACAGCAGTTCTTACTTATATTATAAAATAAATGTCTTTGCAAATAAACAAATGCATTTTTGTTGACAAAAAATTATAGGAAACCATTGAAAATTAATTTTTAATGTGTATCCTGTAACACCGCCTTTGGAGAATAAGTCTCAGCCCCTTGATGAGACATGTTACTTAAGGGCCCCTTTATGTGTGTCCATATATATAATGATATATTAAGGCTTTAGATATACAGCATGTATTATTAGTAGATGATATGTGGTTTCCAGATGAGTCCATGGCTTTAAATTTAAAATATTGTATAAGAAACTGGTTGTTTAAATTGTTGATGATATTGAGAATGCAAATTTATGTGTTTTTATTCTACATGGAACTATAAAATATAATACTACAAGTAAAGCAAAATTAAAAACCAGAAGGCAAATATTTATAATTTTGATAGCGGTTGTGCCGCTGCTTTATTTCGATTAAGTAACTGGCTAAAACAGAAAGTTACTTTTATGTCCAAAAATCATAAATTGTATTTAATATTGAAGAAAATAGTTTTGAACGTATCCTTTATCATACACCTACTGTTTAGGTTGAGTCGGCGTGGGATAATAAATAAATAAATTCCATACACATATCTACACTCTCTTCCAAAAGTTAAGCACGGAGCGGTAAAATGCGAAAAAATGGACAAGTACTGCTTTGATTGACACGAAATGCTGCAAGTAAGTAGCTCTATGTTTCTTCATGAAACAAAACAAAGAATTACTTACAGAGATAAAGAAAATATTGAATTTTCATAAATTATAAGATGTCGTCATATTTGCTTCATTCACAAAATGATGTTTATAATGCAAAACAAACAACAAAAACCGACATTAATAGGGTATGTGAGCACCCCTCACCTTCATACAAAGTGTACAGCGTGTGATCATGCTTGTTGCGAGGTGATCAACCACCGCAGAGTCCAGTAATCGACATTCCTCCTGTAGGGCAGTTTCTAAATCTCTGAGCGTGGCTGGCTGGAGGTGGGAAACGTCTACATATAGCACGGTCGAGGGCATCCCAAAGATTTTCAACTGGATTGAGGTCCGGCGAGTAAGCCGGCCACTCCATACGCACAATCCCCTCACTCTCCAGAAAGTCGTCAGCGATGGTAACTCTATGGGGACGGGCATTATCATCCATTAAAACGAAAGAAGGACCAACTGCTACAGCGTACAGTTTCGCAATGGGGTCTAGGACTTCATCTCTATACTGTACCCGTCACAGAACTTCGCCTGTAGATGTGCAGGTCGGTGCGATATCCCAATGAAATCCCTGCCCAGACCATGATGCTTCCACCGCGCGATGCGTGATGTTCGGTGATGTTCTCGGGAAGATTGCGTGTGCCTTGTTCCCTCCAGACTCTTACACGCTTGTCATCGGGTTGTAGGACAAATCTGGACTCATCTGTGAACATAACGTTGCCGGCTTCTTATACGACTGCGTGTTTTGCATATTTCTCGACGCGAAACCGTGGTTGGCTGTTACCTAACATATTTCCATACTTCCTTCTATCTGTGCGGCAAATTCCAGCTTCTTTAATTCAGACTGGCTTACGGAAATTAACATTTTCCTCTCCGTGCTTAACTTTTGGAAGTGAGTGTATATTCGACGTACTACCAGACCACAAACTGCATGCTGTACTACCTTGAAATAAATTGTAAGCTCTTAAAAATATTCCTGTTTTGTAACCAATAGACAGTACATTGTAAATAACAGTCACAGAACTCCTTCTCTCTCTTCATTAGACAATTCAAAATCACGGTCAATTATCGAACAACGAACGGAGCGATTCTGAAAATTGTGTTCAGAACTCATCCATACACATGGAAAGAAAGCTTGAGGAAATAAAATACTTCTCGGATGCGATGGTTTGCTTAATGTTCTTGTTCCTACCATCTGCAATGTCTGGAATGCTTTTGACACACTGCACAAATTTGAAATTTTTATTACAACTCCTAGTAGAGTGATGAAATATCAAAAACGTTCCCTTCAGTAATTAATAGAAAATCATATAAAAAACTCATTGGTCGACAAATTTTATAAAATCATATCAAGAAAATTTGTGTTTTAAAATTCGAAGAATTATCAAAATCTCTTCACAGTAATATCGATAAGTTGTTTACAGAAACCACAAGAATCTTCTTGAAGGAATATTTTTGTTCTACATTTTGCCTTTCTGTATTTTTACGGCATAAAATCTAAATGATTCGCTTTATCCTTATGGGATTTTTTTAGGTTGTCTGCTTTGTATATTTTATTCTCTGGCAATTCATACCTAATTATTAGTGATAAAAAAATGTCAGAGCATATTGATTCCGTTAAGTAAATGCATTACTTGCAACTGAATGCATTCAGATGGTACACATTATTCATTTTGCGACAGTGATCTGTTGGTCAGATAAATCAGCCAAATGTGGTCATAGTTAAGCTTTGAGGATTTTTTTAAAAGTTTCTGGTTAGGTGAGTGTGGCTGAATTTGTTTTGTAAAATTTTACACTTATTTCTAACACATAACAAGTATACTTTTCTTTGAAAATTAAAATTTAATTATCTTTATAATTCAATTTCAAAATTGTAGCTGGTAGGCCACCTTCGTCGCATAGTGTTCCAAAGGTGGCCCATATATTGAAATCACTTTTAAAATGTGAAAAAAATACTTGGAAAACTATTTTTACTTCTAGACGAATATTACAATGTTCAATACTTCATGTTTATACTTATAACAATAACTAGGACAAGAATTAACAAAAGTTTCGTTTAGGTTTCGTGAGATTTTTCTGATATGCAAATAAAACTGTAACCACCATTGAATAATATAAATAAAAAATATAACTTTTATTGTTATAAATTTAAAAAATAAATAGTAATAAGCTTTTCAGATATTTAAGTAGAAATTTTGAAACTTACTTTACTACATTGATTTCTACATTTGTTTTCTTAGATGGCCTGACAACCCGGCCACCTTGGGAACATGCATATGGTCGCCATTTGCACGACTTAAAATTATTAATATGATGAATTTATTAGAATTGAAGTAAATGTGGTTAAAGAGAAAAAAAATAAGCTGTCAGAAAACGCATCATAACTCAAAGTTCTAAGAAATTAAACACATGTAAATTAAAATATCTTCTTACCAGGAAATTAGAACGACTACTCCTCAAAAGTGAAATCACTGCATACCATGGAGGCCGATCAAGGTGATCTCTTCAAATTCAGCAACGTACATAGCAGATACGTTATTTACAATGCAGTAGCACCATGTTGTGATTAAAAATAAAATTAATTGCATTTTTTGGGGGGCTACCTTAGGAAAACTGTCCACCTTGGCTCACCTACCTTAACAGTAACAAACTTTCTAGTAATAAGTTTATAGAACCATAATAAATGCGTCAATAATGTTCTCCAGTTGGTTCCTTATTGCACACATTTTTCAAGAATTGCTCAAGAATAAGAATTTACACTCTTTGTAGGAAATTCTGTATTTAACAGAAGCGACTAATTCTTCCTCTAATTGAGTTTCTACTACCTATTTCTAGAGGCTTAAAACAATTAATTTAAAGGCATTAAGTATGTTGCGATAAGTATTATTTGCAGACACATCCTCAATGGAATTAAATTCAAACTTGGAGATGAATACAATTGAGTGAATTTAGAGAATATCTTTCTCAATTCAGAAAGAATACGAAATGTCCATGACAGGCAAATCCTAATCTCATAGAAATACAATGCTGCTCAATTATACAGCGAGTTTTTTGAAAAAGTACGTAAATTTTAAAGCATTGTGTATTATTACCATAAGTTAGACAAACAATTTTAAACACAATGAAATAAAATCTGTTAAAAAGAGAGGTTGGTAAAAAAAATACCCAAAATATTTTTTCTTGTATGATGATATGATTTTTTACACTTAATTTTTATTTTCAGAATATTTTTCAAATATTCCATAAATATTCTGTGAAAATTATATGGAAGAGGGGTTCAGAGTTGAAGTGAACCGTCTTGTCATTTTGCACTAACACTGCCAAGATAGTGTAGAAATATATATTTTCTGTGCAATATATGGATTCAAGTCCATAGTTTAATTTGTATCCATCAGGAAGCAAGAACAATTAGAATTCCACTGTTATTTTAAATGCAGCCAATCAGATTTGAGACGTGATTTCTCAGAAATGAATGTTATGGATCTATTTGACTTTAAATCTGATCCCTCCATATATATAGTGGTATCAAGCATCATTCGGATGAAGAGAATAATATTATAAAAAATGGAAATGACAGAAGTTTTTATATTAAGTTTAATGTAGAATCAACAAATTCTACGAGTATTCCAGCTTAAATATTAATATAAAACAGGCAATAAAACATTTATACAGTACTGAAAGTACCTACCGAATTGAAGCAAAAGCTAAGTTTGGTAAATAATTGGTCGGAAATTTGTTTTTAATTGATATTACATACATTGGTTTAAATGGAATTATACTTAGAAATTAATGTATCTACTGCTGATTTCAATTAAGATTATTTTTATTTCTGTCAAAAATGTAACGATTCAATGCTTAAGTGTTTGCATGTAATCTGAAATTCAGCCTATCAAATTTAACGATATATTCAAGTTTCTCTGTGTTTATATTTTATCCCTTTCTGTTGCATTTTTCATTGAATGCATACACATCGAAACTTGGAAGGAGTAAAATTAGTGCGTCGAAAAATACAGAATTTTTGCTATTTAAATCCGTATTTAAGTCAACGTAACAATTAACTTTACAAAAATCGCCTGAACACGCTTAAATTTCTCAAGTATCCTTTACTATCTTAAAAAGATTGAGATAATAAAAAATATCCTAAATGGGTAGTGGCAACTAATTAAGAGGTTAAACAAAATCGTGTGGAAGGGGGTTAAGGATTGCGACAATTAAATTGAACGACAAATTCTTGCTTTCATTTCATTTTGTTCAGAGAATAATAATGCACGGTAATAAAAGTTTTAAAGTAGTTTTCCTTTTTTTTGTTTCTTAAACTAAACTCTCCAGAAAAATGTGATTTCTTTGCTTTTTGATTTTTTAAAACATCAGAAGACAAACCAACTTTTAAAAAAATTCTTTTAAAATTTATTTTTCTTAAAGTGCATATTGAATTCCTAGTAAATATCTTTTTTATGTAATTTATTTTTTTGTAATGAATTCTTCCATTTACTCTAATTCGAATAGTTCCTCACAAAAGCATTGTTTGAGTAAATAAAAAAAAGAGTAATTTACTTTTGACGGCTGTTTTATATATCTCATAATCTATAAAATCATTAGCTTAGAAAAGAGGTTTGGTGGACAGATTTATGAAGGTTGAAATATTTTTAACTGTTATTTCATGGGTTTTTTTCACAATTCTTATTTCAGGTTTTATTTTTAAAATTCAAGTGTTCTGCAATATTTTACTATATGTCTTAAAAGATCGATTGCCAGATCGAAAAGTAAAGCATGTTATTTAATTAATATATTAACCTTTTTTTTTAATTTATCCGCCGAACTAATATTAAATCATATTCTAAAACTCTCAATTCATTCTTAAACAAATTCTAACCAAGCATAATTTCGTGATTCTCTTCCAAAAAGGCTTTAAAAAATTCACTTTAGAATAAGAATACAAGATAAATGTGCAACTCTATGTTCATGCAAATTAATTCGAATTGGATTTTAACCCGTATTTTACCATCGTCCTATATATAGGACAGCTCAGATTTTTCGAATTTTCATAGCCAATATCGCATTTTTAATTTATATTCCGCTTCTAAAGTATATTTTAAGATTGATAAGTGCTATTTATTATCTTTTTAAGTTCAATTTTGATCATTTTTAAATTTTTTAAGAATTTTGAATTTGGCTAATTTTTGCTACTTTATTTCACCAGAATTATATTTTTCTTTTAAATAATTATGAGAAAAAAATACAATTTCTTTTTTCAAATTTATTCATGGTATGTCTTATATGGTATTTCTGATTAAAATTTGCAAACAAAAAGCTATATTCAAACTGGTTTTACAAAGGTTTTAGCTGCCGTCCTATATATAGGACGATAGTAAAATCCCCTACTATGCACACCCATACAAAGGCGTTTGAAATTTCGGGAAAAAGGATTAGAATATTTATGTTTTACTTATTGCAAAACTCAATAGCATCTAATTTGCTTGGAACATGAACCTGTAGGTGTGTCTTGAGTAATATATTTGTTCTGTTTCTTTGGTTGAGAGTTTTGATCACATGCTGACACTATCTTTTGTAGAGAAAAGAATACTACTGTTCGAGGTGTGATCTGATTTCACATCCGCTCCTTCCAGAACAGTATTGGAAATAAGTCGGAGATTTTTAACTCAAAAAGCTTTTGAGTATTTAATGCCATTGGCCGATGAATATGATGATAGTGATTTTTAAATTATAATATCACCACATGTTCCAGAAATTGTCACTTATGATTAAAAAGTTGATGATGCCTGCAGCAGCATTGAGCATGGATATGTTGCTTTTGACGAAAAGATTCAAGAAGAAGCAGATGGAACAATTGAAATTCTAAAGGAAAAAAGATGCTGCTGAATATGTTTCAACACCTACATGAACTAACTGTGTACTAAAATTTTCATCAGCTCCTAATTATTTTACGGATATGATTTCAGGAAAATCCCCTTGAAACTTCTCGAGATGATGGTTGAAAATGTGATTGTCCAGCTATTGTAGAAGCTAACAAGCATGCTTGACAGAAAAATATTCACAATTTTTGTCTAAAATTCGATGAACTTTAACAATTTTTGTGAATTATTTTTATAGCGGATGTTACATTTTACCCAGAGAAAAAATGTACTGGGGAAATGCTTCTGATACTGGAACAACGCTTGTTAGTCAAATAATATCAAGAAAGCGATACTTAGATATCAAGAGTTATTTATACTTCAATGACAATAGTGCTATTGATTTAGATCGCTATTAGAAAGTGCGTCCAAATTAGAAATTCTTGAATAAAGTTTTTTTAACAGTTTGGTATGTTTCCTGAACATTTAAGTAATGATGAAAGAAAAGTCCGCTATTTTCAAAGACATGGATGCAAACTGTACATGAAAGGAAAACCCGTACAATTTGGATACAATCTATGGATACTCTCATCCTTCGATGTATATCCCTCTCGTATTATACCATATCAGTCAGTAAAGCAATTATGGCATGACTATGGCATAAAAACAAATGTGGCATGGCTATGAAAAGAAAGAAAAGAAATCATTAGCCCAACCAGTCGTTGAAAATTGGCTGTCTTTTGTTGAAACTCCTGCAAACCACAAAATTTATAAGGATAACATTTTTAAGTTGTGTGATCTTTTTGGTCTATCAGAAGCAAGCGTTTCTTTGCTACGCGAACTGTTAAGGAAAATAGAATAACAAAATGCCCTTTAATAAAATTGCAGCTGTTCGATGGATTGACAATAGAGTTGTCTCATTGATCACCAATTTTGACGACAAAAGAGGCTTTAAAAAAGTAGAAAGAAAAATGGAGGGCGAAAAGCAGAAAGTAGACATACCATTGTGTATTGTTTCGTATAATTTGTACAAAAATGGTGTAGATTTGTTGGACAATCTCATAAAAACATATTTTTCATCCATGCAAGAAAAAAGTGGTATCGACCATTATTAAAAAATGCATTTGAGACATCACTGGTTGCACTGGTTAGAAACATTAAAAATGTTTCCTCCAGAGCAAGTTGTAAAACTCCTCGAATTTCTTCGACATTTTACAATAGCTTATCTGGGATTGTGTGTACCTCGCAATGTTGCAAGAATGAGTTTGGGCATTCGAAAAAAAAATCCAGATTACTTCAAATTTCAAAGTGAACCCTTTCTAGTAAATGGAAAACAACGCCAATTACAGCTTAAAAACTGTACAAGAAAATCCTTACCTATTTGCTAAAAATGTAATTTAGGACTTTTTGAATTGAATATTTACTACCATTTCTTGTAAACCAAGATGCTTGACTGCAAAGCATGTAGTAGTGGATTGTACCATCGTCCTATATATAGGACAGCTTGTAAAAAGACAACCGATAAAATTTTCTTAAGTTTTTTAACTCTATACTTTTGCTTGATGTCTCATTAGTCTGTGATAGAATTTTTTTGGAAAAATATTAATTTTTTCTTAATGTGGTAAAATATGGGTTAAGGTTTAGAACGAATGTAAGAGATGGGGAAATTGAAATAGTTTGTTGAAGAGAAGATCAAAGAAACGCATTAGAGTTCTAAAAGCAAATTACATTCGATCTAGGTAAATGTGCTATTACGTTTATATACGCATGCAGTGAGTTCAATTTCTATAACGAAGTAAAATGATATTCAACATTTAGAGAAAAAAATGCTTAAAAAATCAAAAAGAAAATAATAACTGCCTGGAAAACATGTGTCAGGAAGGAAATAGAATATCTATTAAGAAAAGGAAAAACTAAATTTCATGAAATGAGAAATTTTAAATGTAGTTCTTTCGAATCAGAACCGTAAAATAAAACATTGCAAATATATTCAATTAATATTCAAAAATACTCTTTTACTGATGATAAGTGGAACCGAAACTGAAATTTATTATTTTAAAATTTTATCCCATATATAGATAAAGGGAACTGGGACGTTATGTACCTTCAAAAACTGATTTTTCAATTTTATAATCAAAAAATAGAATATTTTTCGTTGATTCTGGCAATTTATAATATGTATAAGTTTGAAATGCTGAAAGACATTAAATCAAAATTTAAAATTGCAAAGAACTATAAACAAAGGTTTGCCTGTAAATTTGTTTTTGTAGTTTTCTCAAAACATGTTTTTTCCAAATTTAGGTACGCATAGAAAAATTCTTTTCATTGTATATGGATGAAATTTTATAATACGTTTAACCATTATGCACCTGTTAAATCTTGTTTTATACATTTCTGAGCAGTAATATAACTTTAAAGTGATATTTTTAATAAAAAATATCTCGTTTTTTTAAGATTTTCTAGTTATATGATATTCAATATGTTTTTAAATTTTTATTTCAATTGTATTATAAGGAAGATAAGTCCACTGTAATTATTACGCTTTCCTTCACATATTATGCGAATTTTGGAGTGATTATAGACAGATTTGTTTTTCCTGAGAGAACCAATACGAAGCTATGTGTTTGCTTTACGTTCTACTAGAGCACACAATTTCGAATCGCTATTAAGACACAAATACTTTAAGATACAAATATTTTTAAGCTATTTTGCATTGAAAAAATAACATTATTTAAATGCTCAGTATTTTAGTTAAAATATAATTTTTACTCCTGAAGAAATCCCTTTGTATGCAATTGAAATTTCGACAGTTTTCGTTATAGAGAACGTCCCAGTTCCTTAGAAAAATCTTCAAGAAATAAAGATAGTTCCTTGAAAAGGAATAGAATATATCAGAGAAAGGAGAGGGGATATCTTTTTGAAAGTCATTTACTTTTCATCGAACAGAAGAAAATCAGACTTTTAAGATGCCGAAATGTAGGGTGGAGACGAACACAAATAAAAGTTAGAGAAGTAATGTCCTCTCTCGTCCTTAGACGAGTATGATTTGAAATTGCATGACATTCGACTTTTTCTTCGGTATTCTCGTCTGAACCTTTTTCTCTTCCTTTTTCATGTTTGCCCTGCTATTTGGAGAAATAATTTTTGACAATAGTGACAACTTTATTTATTGGAAGCTGTAAATCCGGTTAAAGAACTCAGCCATTTTGGTGTTTCATTTCCAAACCAATATCCGCTTCTGTTCATTTCCTGAGGAAGGACTTACTTGAAATTTATTTCTCTCTCTTTTTTGTGCTTGCAAGAAAACACAATTAAATAGAGATTGGATTTCCTGAAAGTTGAAAAAAATGACGTAAAAGAAAGCGAAAAATTGAGCTAACAGGAATAAATGAGAAAAGCCATAGTCTTATTTTGAGAAAAGAAGAAAGTCGAAAATCGTATTTACTCTGAACTCTTAAAAGCATAAATTATAAATGAACTTTTTTAACTCTTTAGATGTTCTTCGGAAACAAAATACAGATTTTTCATGAGAAGAGAAGCGTCTTTTCGAATTATATTGAGCATAAAATAACCTTTAATTGCGGTACGGAAAATAAAATTATTATATATAAATATGAGAATATTAAATATTTTGGAAAGGCAATAATAATTAAATTTTATTTTTGATTAAAATCAAAATCTTTTATTTTTCATATATTTTCCATGCCAGGTGTACAAAACTGTATAATTCGCGTATAAGGAAATAAACTATATATTTCAGTCAAAAAAGATAGCTTATGGATTTGAATTTTAATCAAAGAATCCCAACAAATTTCAGTAACTTCTATGCATTAGTCACGCATATATGACAGATATTACGAAGTCCAGAATGCATCTGCTTACAGCATATTGAAATTATTTTTCTAAGCACAGTGTGTGGAATTTGTTCAGAGTTTACAGTTGTTTGTAAGCAATACTACTGTAAAACTACATTTATCTAATTATTACTTATACAGTTGCAAGATGACTTTTACTGTTAATTGTTTTCGGTTTCAATATTGCATTTTTTTGTTTGTTTTAAATATTTTTAGTATTGCAAAGAATTCATTAGATACGGAAAAGATTTTGAAATACTTTTGCGCACATTTCATAAAAAACCGCAGAATAAAATATAATATCGTTCTATCTTATGTGAATTTCATTGTTTAAAATTATAGCATTATTTGAGTCTAAAATAATCTATAATTACATAATAGGTTCACTATATTTATCATAAACTGTAAAACATTTGTGTATTGTTAAATGTCTAAGCTCAAAATAACTGCACATATCATCACATATAAGAACTTTTATTTCATTAATAGCATTTAAGTAAATATTTAAGATGGTTTTAACGACCCAATATTTAACATTCAAATGCATTATCGCAATTTAGAGAACATTTGGATTTCTCGTGAAGTATGTGAAAGCGTTATCTCGAGTTCTAACGATTTTTATCTTTTTCTTTAGAAACCTACGATTTTTCACGTTACTCTAAGCACCGCTGTGGACTAGTAGTATGGTCCTGACTTCAAAGCCGGAGGATTCTAGGTTCGAAACCCGATTTTACTGAAGATATCCGTGAATTGGAGTATACTGCACATTAAATCGTGCGTGATGGGTCAAATGTCCCCTCGATGATGTAGCGTCGAAGCTTGCAAAGGGGCTGCCAGCTCTAGTGTCGTCCTCCCCGTCTTATTGCAGTTCAAAATTACGAGTTCTATCCCAAGATAGGCTTCGTGTTGCTTCAAAACGGGACGTTAATATAATTAAACCAAACCAAACGAGTTGCGACAAGCCAGAAAGACTGGTGGCATTTAACTGTAAATTAAAAGGAGGCCCTATGTTCCAAAATCAGCAATGCTATTTCGAAAGTTATGGATTCTTAATGCTCCTAATATTGCTTTCTCATATCGTGTCAATATTTGGAAATTATTTTAGTAGATTTAAATCGCATTTCGTCTCTTTATTTGAAATAAATCCCTACTTTTCGTTATTTTAAAACGACTTTATCATTTGTGTCAGGTTGGTGTGCAGTAAATTAATGGACTCACGCTTTCTCCAAAATATCTTTATTTAATATAAACACCAGATGATCTCATGAAGCTAAAGGGTAATTTAGATGAGTTACTTCATCAAAAAATTTAGCGTTAATTTGTTTCTGAGATATATCAGATTTCAAAAGTAAGCATAAATTAATATAATACATTTTGTAGAGGTTATTTTCATTACTCATGCAAAGCAAACAGTTTAACCATATTATGCACATGACATATTCAGTTGACTAATTTTAAGGCCTTTTAACCTTCATAATTAGATTGAGCAAAATTTATTAATGTAAAGCTTAATTTATAATGTAATAATGTAATTACAACTTTTTTTGTTAGGAAGAGCGAAATTTGAGGGGAAAATATTATCTGATGAAGATAATTAACAGAGTTGACAAAAAAATGGAAGCAGATGAAATTCATCATACAATTTCAGTATTTTCGGTCGTTAAAGTAAAAGATGAAAGAATATTCGGTTGAATAATTTATATCTTTAATTCCATAATAAGTTACATGATATGCTTTGCGATTAGATGCCACTTTTGTATTTAAAAATTATATTATTCAATGTTAAAGGATGTGACTTATATATATATGTTACTGTGAAAGACCGAAATTGGAGAATGTCAACTTTCACCGGTGAAAGTTGACATTCACCGGTGACATGACTATGTGAATGTTGACATTCACCGGTAACATGACTATGCGAATGTTGACACTCACCGGTGAAAGTCGACATTCTCCAAATTTCGGTCTTTCACAGTAACATATACATGCTTATACATACGTATATTGACTTAGTGAAATCATTTTGATTCTTTTAATTTTTGCTATTATTTTTAAAGCCTCTTGTTATATTTGTTTGTATATAAACTTAAATGTGGAAACAAAATAATGTGAAAACATTTGGATTTGAACATTTTTTCTGATATTTCCCGAAAAGCCAGATATTTCTTATAGCACGCAGCGTTTTCCACGAAATTATGCAAAACTTACAGAACAAGTGGAATTATGTTAGAGATGCAGTGTGAAAAAATTATAGAATATATACCTTGAATATTAGAGAAAATATGAGTATTTGTAGCAAATAATTTATTACTGCACATGTACGAGACGTAGTGTAATTTTTGTTTCGTAACTTCAAATCCAGATACAGGGTGTCCAACAAAGGGCTCCCTGATTTTAAAATTAAATATCTCGGCAACGGAGATCGATAGAAGAATGAAACCAATGATATGTTTATTTTGAAAGCCATAAAAATTTAATACCTAAGTTTCAGAATTAATTGCAAAATGCCGTTAGCAGGTGGCGCTGTACGCTGTAGTCGTCGCACGGAGTCAGAAAAAAAGGCTGTAAACAGTCCATTAGCACCGTTGCAATCGCAACAACCGTGACGAAGATGTACCCCGTTAATGAGATGGTGCGGCCAAGAACGAAAATTCTTTCCGTCATTCTCTGTAGTGTGTCAACGGAACCGGTGGCACCCGATGGTAACTAAATTTGAAACTTTTCAGAATAGAGTACCCGCTTTGAACTACCTACATTTATTTCAAATAAGACATGGATTGGGCTCCATAATCACCCGATCTCACCCCTACGGACTTCTCTTGTGTACAGGGCATACTGTTTTCCGGACAATCCCTGCAATACTGCATCGATGTTGAGCCACCTGCTTGGCATGTGCTGCTTTTGCTGACACACTACAGAATGAACACTTTGTACCATCTGCATGCACCATCTCTGTGCTGCGAAGCAGGCACATCTTGAATCGATTGTGCTGCGATTGCAACGATTGCTTGCAATGGACTGTTTACAGCCTTTTTCCTGACTCTGTGCGATGACTACAGCGTACAGCGCCACCTGCTGGCAACATTTGCAACTAATTCTGAAACTTTTGTATTAAATTTTTATGGCTTTCAAAATAAACATATGATTGGTTTCATTCTTCTATCGATCTCCGTTGCCGAGATATTTAATTTTAAAATCAGGGAGCCCTTTGTTGGACACCCTGTATGTAGGGCAACTTATAAAAAAAATTCCAGTCGAATACCATTAAGATTTAGAAAGATATCAGCATTACAGTGAGCAGAATTTCTGATTCCATCTAAGAGAAACAAAATGATAAGGGTTTTCCGCAAATTGATATTTTAAAAAATTGTATTTGCGAATAATTTTATAGAATTTAAAAAATATTGAATATGATGAACACGCAGGCATACTTAAAAATAAAATTCATAATTTAAATTACAGTTCGACAATTACTGTCCGAAGATTCAAGTTTAAAATATATAAATTTGCGGAAATACCCTCATCATTTTGTTTCTCTTGGGAAGAAGCAAAAATTCTCTGTTCACTGCAATGCCGATATATATCCTAATCTTAATGACATTCGACTGGAATTTTTTTTATAAGTTGCCCTACATATCTGGCTTTGTAGTTATGAAAGAAAAAATTATGCTGTTTCGTATATACGCAGTAAAAAATTATTTAATACAAATACTCGTATTTGTTATAAGTACAACACACGCGGGGAAATTTGGTAATATTTTTTAAAGAAAATCTTTAGATGTTCTCAAATATTCCTGCTATTTTTACGAAAATGCATAGAAGTATTGTGCATATCAAAACCACAGATGGAAGTTGGAGAATCTTAACTGTTCTCTGTGAAAAGCGGTGAGTCTTAAATCATTATGGGCCAGTCTCATAATTGCCTTCGTGACCGAATCTTCACTGTATCATTTGATGAGCAAGATAGGGAATTTTATTTAAAATAAACAGATATTTACACTATATATTGTACAGATATTAACACTATATATTGTACAGATATTAATACTATATATTGTACAGATAATAACACTTTATATTGTACAGATATTAACACTATATATTGTACAGATATTAAAACTATATATTGTACAGATATTAACACTATATATTGTACTGTGACAATGACATTTTGTCTCGCCCTCCTGCCGGTGGATGGCGCTGCAAAGACCTTTTTGACTTTCCGCAGAAGAACGAGACAGAGTGTGACTTGAGCCTTCGTGCGAGAAGGCTGTCTGGTTTTCCTCTCACGGGACGAACAAATCTCGCCATGTTTAGCGAGTTGTATATATGAAATGTAATATTAGTTAACCCCGAATAAGTCTATGTGAAAGATGTGTGAACAAATAAATTTCATTTAATTCAACTCTGCCGAAAGTTATTTTAACCGTCATTTTCACTTCCTGTGAGCTAGCCGGATAATGGCGGCTTAAGTACAGATATTAACATCATATATTGTACAAATATTAACACTATATACTGTACAGATATTAACACTATTATACAATTTCGTGTTATTGTTCTTTTGTTTGTGAAAGGGCTGAAAATATATTAAATTATCCATTATGAAAGACTGGTGATATATGAAATTGGAGCTAAAGGATGTATACCAAATATAATAAATAAATAATACAACTTTTTTGCTTTCACTTAGGTAATTACCCACCTTTTCTAGACTACCTAGAAGAACCTTGACCTATAGTGGAAGAATAGCTGAAATAAATTTACAATTGCATTGTGACACTAATAGAAATATATAAGAGATCCAATTTTTCGAATAAATACTTTTATTTACATATTTAAACTTTATCCTGCCAACTTTAAATTAATAATATTCTAGAATATTCAAATACAAAAAATTCACGTTCGAACAGATTCTTCTGATGCACACAACCTACATATAAAACTGTAAAAACAACACTACATATTAAAACAAAATAAGTAAGCATTAATATTTACTGCAGACTTTTAAATTCGAATAAGAGGAAAGAAAGTTAGAGAATTAGAGAGCTCTTTGCTGCAACTATACTTTAACGTAGCATAACTAGGTAAGATCTAATTAATCGAAAACGATTTTTGTTGCTGCTGTGCTGAACTAGTGTTCTTGGCGTGACAAGAATCAAAATTTGAAAAGGTTGGTGAAATTGCTGATTTTTACTGTAGATCAGATTATGATCAGTTTCAATGAATTTTATTCGAAAATTTTTTCAGTAGGCTCTTCGTCGTCTTGATTCAAAGGATTACCTCCATTATCACATTCCATTGCACTGGAGCACCGTCGTTATGAAGAGGCCCATGACAAAGGATCGGCGGTTTGCACAAAATATCAGCAGCCTGTCACTTTTCCAAAAGATATTTAAAAGTCGATTCCGCTAGCCATGTTTTGCAGAATTCACCACATCATTTTACAGAATATATTTATGCCCGTCTACACGCCTGAGAGGACGAGAACCGAATAATAAAAATTATCGGAACTCGAAACCACCAGACGTGCGACCGTTATGTTCAGTATTTTAAAAGCAATTAGCACTAGACAAAGGAAACTCCCCCAGTCAGGTGACGCGCCGACAGTTTACACACAAAAGCCTCCGCCGTTAAAATGGCGAGCATATAGTCTCCTGAAATAAAAGTGATTTACAAATTAATAAACATCGAAACATTAAAAGAAATTACATAAAAAGTTAAAGCGATTAATAATTAAGTTGATTGCTACAAAAAGAAAAATAATAAATTGAGATATTTAATAAAACTATAAAAAAATCCGTTGAGAATTTAAAAGATGCCACAAGATAAGAAAGAAACTTTGGCAGCGAAAATATAAATTATTTAAAAGTACTGGCAAAGACAAAAAATGATGTAGTTGCATTTTTGCAATCTGACCGTTTTTATTAAATGCGAGATGATTTATTTTAGAGGCACGTAACTGCTGCTTACTTGTGACACAATCTCATTATATTTTTCACAAGTTTTGAAAGGAGACTTTTATTTTTGGCGGGGGGAGGGGTCTAATCATTTGGAACTTGTTAGTTGAGCTCGCAGGATAGTATAAAACTAGGGGTCGGTAGAGAGCTCTGTTTCCATTGATAAATTTCTCTATTCTATGAATTTTTTTCTTGAGAAGAGGTTATTGGCGACTCTTTTCATCCATTCCTATTTGAAATTCGGTGCTGGCTTCCTCATATACCAAGATTGAGGGCGTACTCCGTGACATAGTGAAGTCCCGTACCTGTACCATCACAACTGCATTGATTGCTGTGAGAGAAATGGAAACTTTTGAGGTAGGCAGGGAAAGGACCATATTCAGAGAAGAAAATAGCATCCTCTCTATGGGACGAAGGCTAACTGAGGGCATGATGTTAAAGATTTACCTGCCTTTATCGCCATTACTCCGAAAATTTTGCCACTCCTTAAGCATGCTCTTCCGGAGAAGGCCTTTTATGTGTGGTTTCGGTTTATATGGGGTTAGACAGATTTAGTATATGAACAAAAAAGTTAAAAATTGGAATATATATATAACCACTGTTTCTTTATTTAATGCCAGAAAGTCAATAAATATATCAATAAAAAATAAAATTAACAGTTTTTAATTCGTTCAAAAATCAGCATCATATATTTATCGTTTAATAGTATGTTTTTGGACTGTATAAATTCGCATTTATATCACAGATTCTATTTTTTAGTTATTCTATTATTTAGTTACTCTATTTATTTAATTTCCGATTTTAAAATAATAAAGATAAAGAAAAATTGTCTTTATTATTTTTTACACGAAATTATTTGAGGATTTCATTTACACATTTTTCTATGAATTTATTTACGATTACTTATTTTACACGAAATGGAACAATGAAAAGTATAATATACACCATATGAACTTGTAATGGATACTTATAATCTTCAAATCTTTTATATGAGTATTGTAGTTTCAGTTTGAACTATCCATTTAAAAGGTTCTTTAAAATCTCTAACTGAGCTAAAACAACAAGAGTGAAGATTAAAAAAAATTTTGAAAGGGAACTTATAATCATTTTACTTCCATTTGATCCGCCATATCTTTTGTTGTAAAAACATTTGAAGTTACAAAGTTAAATTCCTCAAATTTGATACATACTCTTTTCTTTGTTTTTCTTAAAATTTTTTAAACGAAGGAAGTCTTTTATTTATTTCGACAAATCAGCTACTGCAAAGCGATTTTTTGTATCCATGATAACAAAGTATTTTATAAGATTCTACTACAGAGCAAATGTATATTAGGTTTTATTCTTTTTTACAAAATTGTCCTTCTCATAAAATTTTGCATGAATACTTCAAGTAAATTACAGTTTAAATCCATAAAGATATTTTCGCATCTATGAAATTAAAACGCTTATTTAAAAGAAAAATAAACGAGTAATAGTTCGGCAAAATAGTACAGGTTGATTATAAAGTCACTATACATTACCTGCTTAAATAGATTTTATTTACAAACATATCATATTATAGCAACGGACATCTACGTTAAGGCAAATTTCAGTACATTTTAATGTGATTATCTTTATATCTATGCAGAATCTCCAATGTTCTTACCTTAATTCTAAAGCCCTCTCCGATATACTTGGTATAATTTTATTCGTTTCATTTACAGGATGCAGTAGCAGCTGTAACTCTGTTAACTGTTCAGTACTACGGATTTTAACCGAATACAATTTGGATAAAACCCCGGACAAAAAAGTCCTAACAAAGCCGCTTTTTAAACTTGTAACGTGGAGTTTTCTAGAATGTCGACAATGTAATTACCAAGCTCTTCACTTATTCTCATTGTAGATACGGATAGACTACTCATGACTGTGCCCTGTACTTTTTGTATGGTTCCCAGTCTTTTAGATGGTCTTCCAGAACGGTCTTCATTTTTAAATCAATTAGCGTGCTTGAATTTGTTTACTGAATTCTCTCCAGGCTAATGGGACGTCGTTTTCTGAATTATCAGAGGGAATCTTTCCGCAATCTTTTTCTTGCAAGCAAACATAATCTAATAATTGAAGATCGAACAAAATGTATAGATACTTTATAATCACCCTGTTCCCCATTCAGAAAGAAACGGACCAATGTGCTAAAATGTTTTAGCTTTTAACAAATTAAAAGTAAATGACATATTGTGTAATTTAAGAAAAACTTTTTTTTAAAATAGGCTGGAGAGCTAGAATATAGTTACGATAAAAAGATAAAGTAAATGAAATGAAAGAAAGAGTTAATTTTTCTTTCAAATAGGGCTGTTTATTTCGTAGATTCTCTTAATCATATAATCAGATTTCAGAGTTAAGAAATATTAAGACATTGCAGTTTCAATCACTAGCAACTATTGAAAATATTAATACCTCTCTTGAAATTCCTTTATTGCTATTAAAAGGATTTAGTGCATCTTTTTCCAGAAAGCTTATGCGTGGGTTACAATTATTGCATGTTATGTGCTTCCAATAGGCTATAAAAGATTTCATTCTTAAGGATGTTAATTCTTTCTTTTAAAGGAAGAATTATATCTTTATTTTAATTCATGTCGAAAATAACGTTCTAAAAAAAGAGATGCATTTTTAGCTTTACCAGAAAGCTGAATCTAAGTAGGCAAAGTACTGAAGACATAGAAGCTTTTATATGTATTTTTATCTTGAAAGCATATTTTTTATTACTTTAGTTCAATTGTAAGCCGATGGTACATCATTATTTTATAGATTTTACTCCGCAGCATACCATCCTAAATGCAAGCTACTGCACTCGTAAATTTATAATGAACTTGCCATGATTTAGCACTACTTAATCAATTCTTTGTTTCTATTACAGCATTATACGACTAAGAAATACATGAGATAGCTGATATTCCGTTTTCGTAGCAAAGCACCCGAAATAAATCTTTGAAATTTTTTCTTACATAAACTCATTCTAGTCTAATGTTTAAAACACCACAAGTTTTAAATTTCAGACTCTTTAATTTTATATATAAATTTGCCGTAATTTTAAACATTATACTCAATACTTATAAAAATTGAAAAACAAAGATAAATATATAGACACAGAACAAAAAACCTCTCAAATTACATAATTTGACTGTCTGTCTCTGATACTGTCATGAAAGGATCCAAACTAAAGATCCATCATGAAACGGGCACGATGCATGCGAAATCATTCAAAGGTTGGAAGTACTCATGTAGGTATGATACTGAAGCTTAACTCTTTAATCCTGAGGCAACTTTTCTAGTCCCTTTAAAACCGAGAGTTTTTGGCAGAAAGCGACATGAATTGGACTCGTCCAACCTGGGTGATCATTTACCCCTCACCTCACCCTCTGCTATAACCTTCCCGTAAGGCACACGGAAATGGGCTGTGGTTGGCAAGGATAATTGGATCTCCTACCGCGCTTATCTCCTAAGCGATCTCAGAACCTCCCCTCAGAAGAAGCCAACCGCCTCAGACCGGCCTTATTCGCTGTTAAGGGGAAATTTTCAGACCTCCCGAGACCGCTTCGTTCTGTGTGAGAGGGTTAAATATAGCAGTACCAGCTTACACAGGCACCTTTTCATCTGTTGATAGTTCAGAGAACTTCTATTATGCTCGCGTCCAAAATTAAGAATGATACATTAGACATAAAAATTATTGCAATGGAATTTTGCGTGCATGGCTGAATGATATGAGAGAGCAAAGAAAAACATAATAAAAAATCTGAATTAATAATTTTCAGGTAAACAAATAAGACCAGAAACTTGAAAAAGATACATTTACTGATATTTATTAATTAAATATGTACAACAACAAAATTATTAGCATTGCGTCGCTGCTAAAACTTTGGGAATATTGTCAATAATAAAATATTCGGCTCTATAAAGCTACGTTTTCTTACCAGTGGATTCCTCCAGTACCAATGAAGTAAGCAAATTGAAAGAAAAGTCTTTATTTATTTATTTAGTATTTATTTTTATTTATTTATTATTTATTTTTATTTAATTATTTATTATTTATTTTTATTTATTTATTTATTTATTATTTATTTTTATTTAATTATTTATTATTTATTTTTATTTATTTATTTATTTATTATGTATTTATTTTTATTTATTTATTATTTATTTTTATTTAATTATTTATTATTTATTTTTATTTATTTATTTATTTATTGTTTATTTATTTTTATTTATTTATTATTTATTTTTATTTATTTATTTATTATTTTTATTTATTTATTTATTATTTTTATTTATTTATTTATTTATTTTTGTAATTTATCAGTGATTTTCTTCATATATCAGGGATTATTTTCTTATGCAATATTAAAAGAAGTGTAGTTTTTGAAGAAAATGTTTTGTCATATTTTTCTTCTGTTGGTTTAACGGCTTTAAAAAATCCCAATTGAAAGCAGTGATTACTTACAGTCATGTACAGTAATAAAGCTATGTATAATAAATATAAATGATCCCTAATGGTTTAGTACACATTAATAAATCTAAAAGTCGCCTTTCAAAATAAAACGAAACAACGTTTTTTCCCTTATTTTTGCTATCTTTTAAATATATCTGAAATAAAAATTCCACCGTTTCTTAAAACATACTTTCAAAAATATAATATTAAAAATATAAGATTCGAAGAAATCTCAGTTCCCTGAATTGCATTTTTAACCATTAAATATATTTTCGCTTAGTTACTTAATAAAACAATTTCCTTATAAAATGTTTAATGAATAATTTGCGTTTTTCTTTTTATAGCAGAGCAAAAAGTTTTATTCTTGATGGCGTTTCAGGGTTTTGGATTGCAAACACCGTCATCTAAATATTATCGTTAAAAATGTTATATCTTTTTTTAAAGAAAATACCATAACATTAATTTTTTTTTGTCCAAGTTATTAATTTAATAATCATAAATTTCTCAACATTAAGAAAAAAAGAAAATAGACAGAGGACGCATTCAAAGTAAAATGAAAGTTTTTAAGAAAACGCTGCCACTCTCATCAGCTTCATAAATTTAATTTAAAATTTTTCCTCATGAAAGTAAGTAAATATTGTTAGGAAAATGGTAAATTTTTATCCAAGCAGGCTTGTTTTTATGCCTGAAGCAATGTTTTCATAAGTTATATAAGCAAAGTCATGGGATGAATCATGAAGGAATATATAATTAAAACTGTAAAATATATAATTTGAACTTTATCTTCAAAAGTTATTGTGCAGATTAATGTTCACAAAATCTTTCTTTATGAATGAACACTTGTAATTATGGACCGTGATCAGATGACAAGAATGAATATTGAGACACCACCCCTTTACGAATATCCACACTACACCAGTAGAAGCTGCTTGATAGCAGTGATTTTCTTCATAAATTTTAAATTTCTGATTTTTTTTGTATTTTTATTACCATGAATGATTTATTTTCGTTGAAAATCTATATATTTTGTCTCGTGTTTCTGAAATTTCATGGGTTCATTACGACTAACAGAAAAGAAAATGATGTTCTGAAAAACGAAATGAAGTAATTTGAGGAAGAAACTAAATTTACAGAAACAGTATAAAAACAAACATTTTAAAAATCATTTAAATAGAGCTGACTATCAGAATTTTCGAAATGATAACTTTTGTAGTGTGTAAAAGTTTACTTAGCAAAAATACCTAAAAGTAAATAAACCCAAATTAAAATTCTGTAATTATACAGCAATGCCCATTATCACGTCGTCAAAAGAAAGTATTTCACACAACAAATCTCATCAAATGAAATAAAAATCACTTCATTGAATGGTCTTGAATTTTGGAACGTAATTTCAAATATGTATAACATAAAAATGCGGGTAAGTAAAATTTACTTTGTAATTTTGACTTAAATATATCAAATCTTATTTTTATGTATTAAATGTATCAAAGAAAGCCAACTTTTCTCACCATGGCTTTAGCAATGAAAAAACATTATATGATTAAAATATTTGACGAAACAATAAAGTTAGTTTGATGCTCATTACAACGTCGAAAAGTATTGCTACAAATAATATCAAAACATATCTAAAAATTCTTTAACAATAGAGAAAAATTATAGAAGGGCTAAATTGCTATCAATAGAAACGTAATTTTGTAAAATTTCAGATATTGTAAAAATCATTTTCCCGAAATATTATTTTCGAAAATATCGTGGAGAAGCTAAAATCTTGTTTACTTTTTAATTTACTGAAATTTGGCTTTCAATCGGTATTTATTAACTATAATTTGGGATTTAGAAAAGTTGACTATGACTTTTCTCTTGTTTTGAAGAGCACGGAACGCCCATAGACAGTTTACTGTATGTATCTATACTCTACTGTATATAAAGATAGATAATGCACAGTAATGCACTGCTTTTGAAATTTCGTCAGATAGAAGTTTCATTTCTACTTTAACGCATTTTAATAAATTAATTTAGATCTTATGCTTTGTTTTCAATCAGCAGAATTATTTTTTCTAGTTTCAAGTTCTTATTACTACATAAAATATAAAAAATTAAAAATTTTAAAATTCTTTTGTAAATAATGCTTTATTTCTAAAACATGATATTATTTTTGTAGCTGTGTGTAGAAGATTTGATTTAAATAATCAGTGCAATATTCTGATCTGAAACCCAAAAAAAATTCAACTGAAATCCGTTAATTTCAGAATTTATTTTTTCATCTGCATTTGTAGAGAATCAATGATACCTAAATAATTAATGTTTAAAACAGACATTGAAAAAATCATAATTGACTTTCCGAAACATTCCATTTTAAGAACATTTAAAAAAAGTAAAATGTTCTTTTAGAGATATTCCATTAGTGATTTGCTTTTTGTGCATTGCCAAAGTCTTTTAAGGAAAATATTTCTACGTTTTTTTTTTTTTTCTCTTCATATTTAGAATTAAGATTCAGAATGTAGGCAGAAAATATTCACTGTAAACGATCAAAACACAGAAAATGCATAATTGTAATTGCACTTAATACCTTAATAAGTTAATGAGATTTTTGTTATTTTCGGAACATTTATCTTTTAACATCTAACAATTCTTCCTCTAATTCCGTTTCGTCTATCAACTTGTAAAAGCTTAAAACTGTTAAGCTAAGTAAAATATAAATATGTTAGCTAAGATGTGTTAAATAAACGCACAAAATCATTTATAAAACAAAGTAAGACGAAAAAACCAAAGAGATTTATCAAAAAATAAGCTATTAAATAACATTGTAATTAAAGAGCAAAATGCCGCTATATCCAAAGAACAAATGAAAAACTAAGTTTTAAAATTAGTGAACAACTAAGTAATTCTTTTATTCCTTAAGAAAACTAGTAAAAAAGGGGAAAAGCAAGAAAATGTAAATATTGAAAGAATGAATCCGGCATGTAGATTTTGTCAAAGGTCACCTGCGTTCAAATTTTCATAACTGGGACTATTTTCTGTAAGAGGCCTGACTTTCATCCTGAAAATTGACGCCTCGTGATTCGAAAAATTGCAAGAGAATTGAAGAGTTTTGGAAGAATAACCAACAAAAAACTATAAATGCAGAAATATGAGTTCTTACTTTATATAAATGTATGTACAAAAATCCAATTCAGTAACGAATTAAATATTGGATTAAAAACCAAAAAAAACCCAGGCGTTGATTCGGCATCATTAAAAAAATATCAAAAAAATTACAAAGGAAAGAAGAACAAGACTTACCCCCGAAGTCGAGACGACAAAATTATTATGCTCAAGTGCATTCCAGAAAAATCCCGCCTTATCACCAGAACCCCCCAAAACATCTCGCCCTGGTAAACAGATTCGTTCTTGAGCTCTGCGCCATCTATTAAGAAAAAGTGATAAAAAGCAGTAAACAATAGAAAAAATATGAAAACTTCCAAAGAGAAATTTCCAAATTACTCCATAAATCTAAACCCCCTTCATTAATTAATCTTTATGTATTATAAAATTTTTAGAGAATTCGTTATTATATAAATTTTTAAGAACATTTTTCTATCCCATTTAATATCCTTCTTGCTATTGAATTTTTTAAAATTCTGTTATATAGGGAAAACATTAAGTTTCTGAAATTTTAAAATTTAAATGAAAATTACTTAAAGATTTAACACTGAAATAAAATTCTTCTGTTTTGTCAAAAACACCTGGCAAAGTCTTTTCCCCAGAAATCTTTATTATTCAAATAAAATCCTTTATTTTGATTAACGTTAGTTTCATTAAGTTTCAACTCCTCTGAATAACAAGTAATTATGAAGTCAAAATCATCTGTGTTCAACAGTAGAAAATCGCCCATATATCTAAAACCGTGTATTAAATTTTCCCTCATTATTTTATTTTCATAAAAATGTAAGAAACTATTTGCAAGTGCACTAGAGAATGCCGTCCACATTGGAATTCTTGTATTTTGTCTATAAAAATTTATAGCATTAAATAGGTAATTTTACATAATATTAAAATTACATAGTTCAATCCAATCAATTATTTTAATACACCCATTCAAATATTCTTCGCACATAGCTGCTCCAACTTCTATTAATTTTTAGAGTTGTAAATTGTTGTACAGATTTTCGAAACAGAAAGTGATGAAGTTGTTAGTTTCGTTATTGCTTAGGAAGTCTGAAACTTTATTGTTACTCTTAATTATGAAATTATCTTCTTCCTTAATTTAATCAGAATAATGTTATGTATTTTAAAGAAATGTTTTCCCATGTAGGAATTATAGTAACTAGAACTACATGCCGTAAAATTAAATTTGCTTGGTTTTTAGGAAACATAACAGTAGGGAACAAATATGGGAAATACAAAGAACAAGTTTTTACTTTGATTCTTTTAGCAAAATACAACATTCTTCTGCCCAATTCTTTTTTATTGCGTTTATTTAAAATATATGTTGCGTTAGAGTTATTTTCACTAATTAATATTTCCTTAGAGTAATATTTACATGTAATAAAAAAATTATTTGCAGCCATGTCTACTGCTGTTACAATAAATTTCTCCTATAAGTTTTTAATTTTTTTCAAAACTGATTTATTAACAAATATCCCTTCTCCTTAACTATACTTTTATAATTGTATATACTACTTTTTATTTCATTTTGAATCTTCTGCTTCCATTCGAGAAACCTTTTCGTTGGCCATTGGTAAGGAGAGGTACGAAATTCATAATTCTAAGTAAAACTCTCTATTTCAGATAAATATGTTTATGTGAATTGAGAGAATTTTTTTCTGAAAACAGAAAGCATTGGAAAAGTTTAAGATATTAATTCTTATCTAAATGCATTGATATGAGAATATCGACTGAAAGTGTTTAAGCCAATAAATATATGACTTGATAGAGAGGTCAATACCATATGATAAACCGAAAATTATTCACGTTAATTAACTATGAAGGTTTATGTAAAATTCGACTATATTTGTGTAATTATATCAGTTCCAACGAAAAGACTTTTTACATAGTCTTCATATATTTTTCAAAAGGAACACAATATATAAAATAATGCAACAAAAAACATTGCTCATTGTTTAGAACAAATCAAGAGCTGATTTGTTCAATTTTTGAAGAACTAAACTAAGTCTATAAAATGTCGGCTTGCTATACTAAGAAAGATTATCTTCATTTATATTTATTTGAAGCTTTTCGGTAGTAATTTGGTAATATCTGCGTTATCTGCTATTTTTTTCATTTGCAATAATTTTCGTTCTTGAGAGAATGCATTTTCAATATTATAATGAAATCTTTAGGAGTTAAATTACCTCCACCTCTACCTCCCCGTCGATCGTCTTTCCAATAGGTTTTCACGCGAGAAACTATATTTTCATTATAAGACTTTATATATATATATATATATATATATATATATATATATATATATATATATATATATATATATTGAGTACGAATTTCAGTAATCAAAATAAAAAAAATGAACAAGGTCAAGAAAAAAGAAACACCAAGAAAGTTTTTCTAGTGATACCATGGTCTCTTTTACTGATAAAGACTCTTCTAGCAATAATATGGATAATTCTGTTATTATTTAAGTTTCCTTGTTTTAGTTATTTAATTTACTTCAATTTTTTTCTTCTTTAGATTGCTAAATTGCTTTTTATTTCTGGTATGCTTCCACTTCATGTCCATCTACAACGATTACAAAGAATCATAATGATTCTATATCCGGGGACATGAAGTGATGTTATATATATATATATATATATATATATATATATATATATATATATATATATATATAGTAAAATATTTAAATTAATTCAAATATGTGTTAAATTTCAATATACACAAATGTTAATCTAAAAATTGAAATTAAAATCCAATTACCTTATCAATAATCATACAAATGAAATACAAAAGACAGTTGGATTAACGACTATTACACTATGAAAAAAGACAACATAGAATTAGAATTCCAACAATCAAATGGCTATCAGCCTTGGGAACTGATATGTCGCATTAAATGTAGATTTGTGACGCCAACTCTCTGTGAAAGCCAATTGTTAGAGGAACGAAAAAACAGGGGAATAAATCCCCACAATCTTTCAAGATTAGAAACGAGAAAGTATATAACTTATAACATACCAATTCAATAGTTATTATTATTGTTAGGACTTGAGCATTATCCTAAAGACAGTCCACATTTAAAGTGAAAATATATTTCTGAATTAAGCTTTTAATACTATAATAAAACACTATAAAAATATTAGCTATAAATTAAATTTAACCTTTTATAATACATAATACATATTTTTTGGAAATATACATAAAAATAAATAAATTAACATATGATGCAATCATATCCTTATTCTAGTGGCGCTCTTTGCATTTGAAATGATTTATTAAAATCTTTGCTAATTCCATTATATATGATCACATCAAAAATAAGTCTGAAAGACTTTTAATTTAATGATGTCAAATATATCTTATAAACATAAGCATACATGAAATTCATAGGATACCCATATATCATAGCATTTTCTAGAAATGTATCAATATGAGACTGCTGTTTTAATCTGTCTGTGACTAAAAAGTGCTTCTATGAATATAATTTAAGACGATATTTCTATAAATTTGACGACTAATGTTGCTCTTCTAAAAAAGTAGCTTGTTTATATTGAACTGAAAAGTGTTTCTTTTATTATAAATCTCAGTGCTTAACTTATTATCAAATATTTTTATTTCAAGATCTAGAAAATCTTCAGAAGAAAAACCTTCATTAGTTTTTAGTAATATCAAATATTCTGGATAAAAGTCAATTTGTGGTGCGTAGTCTTTACTGTTGAACATATTAATAAATCATCAATATATCTGTACATGATATAAGAACTATTGTAAATATTTTCTTTTTTAAAACAGTGTAAATATAAATTAGCTAGAGAATTACTAGCTGGTCCACCTTGTGGAAGTCCTCTATTTATGTTAGAATAATGGTATTAAAATGAGTCTGCTGACTTAATTATAAATAGAATGTAGTTAAACCGTTTCTTTCCATTAACTTATGAATTTAAAATTTGGAAAAAATGTTACGTTAGCTCATATGAAAATTTTAAATCTTTTTTAAACCATAACTATTCTATAATGTTCATCTATCTTATATATTCCATTTGAAAAATAAATATGATTTCTGTGGGATTTTAATTACAAATGGTTTCGACATTGAAAAAAAACGCTTCTCATGGTAATTAGAATCCTTATCTTCGAGATCATAGAGCATTTTTAAGCAATGTTATTATGGAAAAAAAAGTATTTTATGAATGTCTCAGGTGAATAATTTCTCTTATATTTTTTGTTTAAGAATCTGTTGAAAATATGAGATTCATTGAACATCAAAATAATTATATGTGTAGCTTATCAGACATTTCTTTTCTCTGAAATTTTCTTCAGATTATTTCACACCAAAATGAGTAAAAAAAACATTATTCTTATGAGATTTATGGCTTGTAAGCAATGCAAAACTAAAGAAAATTTAAAACTTCTTGCATAACAAACAAAAAACATCTTAAAACAATACATAAAATATTTGATTCCCGAAATTCTTACAAAATTATTTCGATCTTTTATTAATAATGTCGTTTTTCAAAAATTTTATTTAAAATTTTATCTTTATCATAAAGCTTATTTTTTTAAAAAAATTTTCATATGACAGTTTATCTTAGTATCTTCCAAAGCCCATTCTCTGTGTTTCCAAGTATATCTCTTTTCATGTATTCTGAATGTAAGATATTTTGTAATATAGTTCTTTACGTTCAGGAAATCCGATCACGATTTAATAGCATTTCTTGGAAGTAGTTGAAAAAAGACGGACAGTGTTAAAAAAATCTTAACTAAAACCTTCATCAAGAAATGATCAGAAGCGGAAATTGGTTTCAAAAACGAAACACCAAAATGGCTGATTTCTTCAACCGAATTTGCAGCTTCTAGTAATCAAAGTTGGCACTATTGTCAGAAGGTATTTCTCCAAGTAATAGAAAGTACATTAAAAAGGAAGGAAAAAAGAAGACACAGGAAAACATGACCAAAAAATCGAATGTCATACAATTTCAAATTATACATGTCTAAGAACTATAGACTAAAATTATTCCTTAATTTTTTCTATCTAAAATCCAGATTTTTTTGTTCAATGAAAAGTAAATGACTTTAAAAGAAGATATATACAGTTTTCTGTGATATTTCTGTATATTTTGTCATAGAACTGAAAGAACTTACATTATAAATACATGGGATAAATATTTAATTTCCCTGATTTCAGTTTTCATGTTTATATATTAGTATTAAAGGAATGTTTACAACATTATATGATTTTGCGTAATTTTGTTTTACGGATCTGATTGGAAATTCTATATTTACAAATCGCATTTTCTTAATTCTTGCTCTCATGAAATCTATGTTTTGAGTCAATTTTTTCCTTTGCTTTCTGATGTATGTTTCTCAGGTAAATAAAGTTTGCTTTTCGTTTCCCAAGCATTTCTTTTTTTACTTATATCATACGTGTTAGTTCAGGAATTTTTTCTGCCACATGGATATTGTACATTGCCTCTTACTATATACATACATAAATTTAATAGCATATTTACGTATCCCCAATATCTCTTGCCTTTAAAACTCGAACGCTTGCTGTTTTCACGTTTCTTTGACCTCTTCTTCAGAAAAATCTTTCAATTTCCCTATTTTAAGCTTTCGTAGAACTCAGTCTCGTTTTATTTCAAATGGTGTTTTATGAGCAATACTGCAATTTTTTGCACGAATGAAGGATTTTGATTTTATGAAAAATATGACGCAATTTTAAAAAATAATCTCCGAAGAAAAATTGAACATGAAGGATTGATACATAATTTGAAACTTATAAACAGCTAGGAAATAATACGAATTTCAGAATAGATATAAATAGATATATTTAAGGTAAATGAAATTTGTTGTTAGAATGTCAATTAAAATACATTTTTGCTGGTATCTTAAATTCAAACTTGCATGTTATTTTTTCTACTAACATATCTTTTACGACTTTATATATTAATAGTATAAAATATTGTAGAATTTGCGAATTATTTGAGAAAAAATTAGAATAATAACGGACGAAACTAATATAAAAGCACATTTAAAAAGTATACATCCTTAATGTTGTTTCTATTTTTTTAATTCGGAATATCACCACAAGAAAGAAATTTTTTCAAAATATTATTAATCATGACATAGTCTAGCACTTACTTTATTAATCGTGTAGACAGTAATATATTCTGTAATAGATCTTGGAATTAAACAGCAAACAAATCGAATTGCAGCAGAATTTAGGCATTATTCGGTCAAAACTGCATTAAATATATCATTTAAATCTCCAAATCAACATTGATGAAATTGTTTTCATTCTTTTCTTGCAGAGAAGTGAGAATAAGAATATTATTTCCGAGCATTCAAACTACATGCATAAAGAAAAGTACTGTTAAGGCCAAAAACTTCGTTTACAGACAAACAAACAAAAGATGCATAAAGTAATGATCATTAAAAATGCACTTTTTACACGAATGAATGAAAACAGACCTCCACCTATAGTTTAGCATCTAATCCATTAATTTTTGTATATGGAACTATCTTACGCAATAGATCATAGAATACTACTGAAAAACATTTAAGACGTTTCCATTTGAAACATAATTTAGGATTTTCATCCTTCGCAACTGCATTTGATATATCGATTTAGAGATCCAAACCAGCATCACTGAGAATGTTAAAAATTTTTTCGTTGTAGAAAAGCCGGAAAAAGAATATTATTTCCGGAAATAAAGCAGATGCACAAAGAAAAGCATTGTAATCGCCAAAAATTTCGTTGTCAAACAAGCAGAATATAGACAGAGCACTGGCGATTAAAAAAGTAATACTTACGAAAATGAATATAAACAAGCCTCCTTCCATACCATAAGTAAATCAGCTGTAAACTATTCTATACAATACTCCTAAAACTGGGAGTCACCTGCTATAAACACTTGCCCTTTTACTAACTTTATTGAGTAGGGAAAAGAAGTAAAACTATTTTTATTTGAGCTTAAAAATGAAAAATAACAAACCCGATGTGTTGAGAGTTTGGAGTAAGCGGCGCAATACCTATTATTAGGCTTCGGGACAGTTCCGGTTTTCAGACAAAATCCCGGTGTCCCGGCCGGTTTACTTCACGTTCCGGTAAAAATTAAATTTGATTATAGATGACCAAAAATGTCTAAAAATAATTAACTGTGAAGGATTATTTAGGATAATTACCTTGTCATTTATTTCACTGTACTGTATGAAAAGTGAAAACTATAGAAGAGTGATGGTCTGCTAATAAATAATATTGTCATCGTATCGTCTTGTCTCCCCAATCGTGACCATGCCTTCTGCTTACCTGGGGCAACAGCATCAGTTGAGAGAGTATTTTCTTTGATGAACAACGCATGGACTGATGATGGGGGTTTGATGGAGGAATTTACGGTTAACGGCTTGATGACATGTAAAATTAATATCAGATTAGCTTGTGAAGATTTTTACAACAAGATTAAAAACAAAAAAGACTTTCTAAAAAAGTCCTAGCCAATGAAAAGTACATTTGAATATTTTTCAAATGTTTATTCTTCATTCAAAGTGTTTCTTCTTACTTAAGTAACTTATAAATATTAACATGTAAGAAATAAAATGTTGAAATTTATATGCTTGTGTCATTTATTATTACCCATGGTTTAGGTTCCTAATCAGTAACTATTTATTCATAGCATTGAGAATAAACTACCCTCTAAAACACTCTAAAAACCCGCCAAGGGTACCCTTGAATACTCGCGACGCTGGGGGGCATTCTGGCGTCCCGGTTGAACATTTCAGAAATCTGGCAAGCCTACCTTTTATCAACGACGCTATATAGGCATTTATTAACAGGAAAATGAATAAAATAAATCGACACCAACGCAAAACCACGTAATATCGAGAGACATATTAAAGAGCTATTCCTCTATTTTGGGTTTCAAAAATGCCTGCATTATTATTTAAGAGAAAACAATTTCATTGCGTACATTTAAAAACGAATTCGTATCTTATACTTTTGTTTTTGTTTTCCAGGACAGTTTTCCTAGAAATAAATTTTATTATCATGTGAAATAACAACGCAATTTCTTTTAAATTGGGAATTAAATTTGAACGCATTTTCTTGTTACTAAAATACTGTACTATGTACAAATGGTGGACAAAGTAACGTAAAGAGCACAAATTAATACAAAAAGCTTTATTAATAAAGTTCAGGGCCACATTTAGCATACATAACGACCTAAATGCATCGAGAAAGTGAATAATACAAATCCTGGATAGTGTTTAAAGGAATATATTACCATCATCGCGAATGGTTTCGTAAAGGTAATGGAGGAAGACATCGTCTATATGAATTCTCTTTTCCAAAAGATATCACAATCGTTCAATAATACTGACATCAGGGGACTGGGCTGGTCAAGGGGCATAAGTGACCTCATCTTCTGGCTCTTTAAACTAAGCGATGATGGGTGTAGATCGTAAATTGGATAGTTATCTTTCTGAGAAACCGCATTTCCAGATGGAAATAATGTCTGCAACGTAGGGTGCCATTCTTCTCTTAAACTGTCCACATAGTTACTCTAAGTTACTTGGTGTCTTAGGGTGATCATAGCGCCAGCAATAAACCATGAGGTCGCTAACCAAATCATGATAGAATCAACGCAGTCATATATAATAATGTTTCATATTTGGATAAAAACAATCCTTATCACAAGCATGTGAAGGTGTTCTTCAGACGTACGTACGTATTGTTGTGGATAAAAATGTGAGAGACGATTCATTGGATTATATAATTTTCTTCCATGCATCATTTGGAAAACTTTTATGGATGGGGAACCATTTGAGACGACGTTTTGCATTTACATTAGTCGAAAGTGGTTAAAGAATAGCTACCTTGCCATAGAGTCCATTGTTTGTGTAATAGACTTCTGTTTTTGTTGAAACGGAAATATGCAGATGTTGCTTGAGTTCTGTGATCACTTTGGCTGTGGTCTTCTTTTTAGAGCTTACAGTTCACTTTAAAATTAGGTGATCTTTTTAAAACTAAGTTTCGAACTTTGCTCAGAATTATTCTTGGCTGAAGATGTCTCCACTTGCATACGGTCTGGAGACATGAGCTTCGATATCATTGCTTAGAAACGCCTACAGCCGTTGAAATGACAGATGCAAGAACAATTTGCTCTCTTTCAAAGTCAGTGAAGTCTGACAGTCTGTACCGCAAAAAAATAGCGCAGAGGCCACAACCAACAAGTTATTGACAGCACACTAATATAACCACTACTTCCTTATGAAAAAAGGGGTCATTAATACTGCACCCTTTTGCATATACCACAAATATTGATAGGTATTTCCAATACTTTGCTCAATCTCTCTATTGGTTGCAGAAGATATGAGTTAACCCAGATAGCAATTTTAGTAAAAAGATGGAAAATGTTTCAAAATATTTTTTATAAAAAAGTTAGTTTTTTTTACAAATTATCATTGATTTATTGAATTAATAAAAAGAAGGACGGTCTAGGAGATGCTATTAAAAATCGAATGTTTTTTTTAAAACAGAGACAAAGGGAATTATCTTTTTGTGCTATCTTTGCATCACGCTTGTTTTGCAAATTTGCTGCAGTGGCGCTAGTTGTCACGGTGAATTTGCCACAAGTTCGCTTCAAGTTTGACGCGTCAAATTTGCTATGACATGGCAATACCAAGTCACAATCAAACTTTCTGCAAACTTACGTGCTATCTGGGAAATGATTATTTCAGTATGATGTTTTCATTTACATTCGTATGGAATCAATGATACCTTGTAATAGAGATCGAATAAATAGTAACCTTATTTCTCTGAAATATATCCCTTTATGCTAATTTAAATCACTTCAGTCACTAAAGAAAATTATAGAGTTAAACGTTTTCAATGACATTCCATCAATGATTTGCCTTTTCATGACATTCCATTAATCATTGCTAACAATGCAAATTTCTTTAAAGGTAAGTCGTAGATAAATACTTGAAGGAAAATATATACACTTTATATCGAATTTAGATTCGAAAAGATGGCAGAGGATATCCATTGTAATCGATCGAATTCTCCAAAGGGCACCAATTGTGATTGCAATTAATACCTTCAAAGGACTCTAATGAGAATTTAGCCCTTTTATCTGCAACAGAAGCTTCCAATTCTTCACTTAATTCCTTTTCTGGTATCTATTTCAGGAGACTTAAAACTATCAATCTAAATTAATTAAGAATATTGGGTAATGTGTGCTAATTCAAAGAACGAACTTTATTATTCTAACTGAATTTAACAATTTGACATAAGTATATTTGTGCGAATTGAAATAGTTATTTTATGAATTAAAAGAGTGCTAAAAATTCGGGGTATAGTAAGTCATATCAAAGTCACCAATAGATACTGGAAAATTATTAGAAACTGATATAAAATTATAATAACGTTTAGAACATACGTTTTAAAACATTGTTCATTGAACAACATTCATATCGAACAACAGCAAAAAATCCAACAAAACATATAGCTTACAATAGGATGCCTCTAACTGAAAATTTAGCTGAAATTAATTAAGTTTTATAATTATGGAAATTAGCACTAAATTTTACGGAATGTGTTTGTTTAACCAATGAAGAAATTTCTCCAGATAATCCCCATAATATTCTTGCAAATGCACAGAATTTAAATAAAATAGAAGATCAACATAAAATACCGTTCATGGTGAAATCTTCAGAATTGTTTCAAATTCCATGCACTATCTATAAAATCCAAGATTATTCGTACCGTATTCTTTTTATAAGATATAACTATCCAACTGATTTCTCCAATTTCAGAAATTTATAATAGAGCGAAGGCTAGGTTTGATCATTAAATTGTGAATAATTTATCATTTGAAATTTTGTAATAAATGTGTCATGTGTCTGATTTGGCATTTGCGCTATTAGCACAAACATATTGTGCGATATTTTTACGATGGCGTTCACTACTATAGTGCATATTGTGCTATAAAGTTAATGATTTCTGTTAAAAATATTTTTATTTCTGAAAAAATGAGTAAATTCCCTTTTTAATCAATCGCGTATTAATAAAATCTTTTCGATGAGGTTGGGGATGTTCTCTCCCTTCATCCCTTCAACTTTCTCGAATTCTTCTAAATAAAGAAAATCCTTCTTCCTTTACTTTTAAAAATTGTCTTGTTTATGTAACGAAATGTTTTCAACTGATATAAATATAAGTCTTCTAAGAATAGCTAAAATTATTGTTTAGCAACGGATTCGAAAACCCTTCGCGCTTTTGCGCATGCGCCGGGAGGAGTTATTTTCAACAAAATAGGGGGGAAGTGAAGAATGAAAGGGTGATGTTTACGTTTTACTGAGAGCGATCTAACAAAGAACCCCGGAAATGCGCTCATATGACTCATTGCCTGACACCCCTTTCCGGTGTAAAATCGTCCAAAAGTGGTAGTCTCGGAATCCGTTGCTGAACAGTACTCATAATAGTTCACTGCTGCGTTAGAACAGAATCAACGACATTTACGAATAAAACGAAGGCAAAAGAAGAAATTTCAGAAGATTTAGATATCGAACTTGAATCAATGGCTGAGATCATGTTTCTCTCTGTATGGCGTGATATGAACTACTGTATTGAGGTTGCCCATGTGACCAAGGGAAATCACATAGAGCAATAATTACACAATCAAACAAAATTTAAGGCGACCTTCTGTAGTGTTTTCCTTTTTTTCTTTAAATCTTTGTTTACAGGGAAGTTATATTCGTTTGTAATTGGAACTATTCTTCTGAATTAACCTGCATAATAATTCCATTGGTCCAAACTGAGTCTTGCATGTACGTAAACACCATAACTTGAATGATTTCATATTATTTTATGGGAAGTGGCAGGTCGTATGCAAATAAATTACATACTCAAAAATGAGAGTAATTTCTTCACTGCACTGGAATAGACATGCTTATGGTAATAAGTCTAAGGAGGTTTATTTTATGTGTCTTTAATGTTCAACTTTATACCATAATTTCAAACATTGTGAAATAATGTGATTAGCGCAAGAAAGTCACACATTGGTATTCAATCCTGGCGGAAATTTAAAGCTATATACAAATATTTAAAAGATGGGGAAAAGGCTAAGTATTAATTTTAAAAGAAAAATCATTTCACCACAAAATATACATACATAACCATATGCGTTTAAGAATTTTCATTTAATTTCGACAGTACCACGAAACGTACGATTAAATTAAAATATACTACATACATAGTCATTATAAATTCAATATTAAAAAGCTTATCAGTTATAAAGTAAATAACATAATTATTTTTAAAAGTTATATGTGTTCCATGTGATTAAAAACATGTTCTTTAAATGCAAAGCGAGTTTCGATTCGTGTAGCTTTTCATAACTTCTCAATAAATTATCTTGATTAGAAAGTATTTCAACAAAAATTTACCCGGTTACGCTCAAAAGTTTATTACTTGATTATAAATCAAGATTAGCATTAAAAAATTTCACTCAGTCTAGTTATGTCACGAATAATGACATTAAAAGTAATCTGATGATTTAGTTATAAATATAATGCAGTTAAGTCATTTTTCCCATTAAGAATGACATAAATTCTGAAAAAATATTACATTAGTTTAGGCTTTCTAACTTAATGACTTTTAAAATGTAATTTAGCTTAGAACTTCTCCATGACGTTGCTCATCTCTCTAACATATTCTTTTACATATTTTAAGGGGTTTATACTATCTATTTTTTAATTAAATAGTGATTGGAATCTTATGCTTCAAAGTCGTATGGATTCACTAAAGCAACAACATTTTAGAAAAAATAGCAACTTAATATTGATTTATGAAGAAAATGTATGTTTTAAAATTTATTTTGCGAAACAAATAAAAATTAATTGATTTATCAAATAAACATAGGGTCAGGCGGGGAAATTGGGAACGAAGACTCCAGTGTACTTTGTTGAAGTCCTATCGAACTGAAAAGCATGTGCTTTGGTTAGCACATTCTAGAGGAAGAAGACATATACTTCCCTAATTTTTTGAATGGTATTTAGTAACGTTCTTTTACCTTTATTGCAACCCCCCGATAGAAGTGGGCACCACTAAGTGTGGATGAGTTGCTCAGGTTTGTATATGAAGGAACTCGCCCGCCTCGGGGCACATGAATTGGGGGGGGGGGCGACAGCCCTCCTCCAGTGATAGTACGTACCTCCTACGGGAGGGGTTGGGCCGTGAGGCTGTGTTGGCCATTAGGACCCAACCTCAGTACTCGTCGCTATCGCACGACTGTCATTCAGTGAAAACCCGTGTACTTTGGCAGGTCGGGGGCTGTATTTATGGTTACCTTTATTGCAGCCGTGTTTAGAAAAAGAAAATCAAAATTTTTGAAGTTTCATATTTTGTTTTTTACGCCTGTTCTATATAAGCTGAGTTGCTGAGTTATATATTTCCTTGATCTGTAGAATATAAAGATTTCGAAAAATTTCTGTTTTCGTTTTTGGATTTCATCTTGAGGAACAGGTTAGTATTATTACCGCTGGGTGATTGGGAGAATGCTTCTAATGTTACAAAATCTTTTATTCTTATGTATTTCGAATAATTTATTATTTGATGGCAGCATTTTTATATCTAGAAACGCGATTGCGTTATGTACGGTCAGAAAAGTTCGCTGTTCCATTTCAAATTAACAAATGACATTCTAAAACATTTTACCATGTGATCTATATACATATTACTTTTAACGTATGAAAATTGTTTGTTAATAATGATAGGAAGCCGTTTGACATCAAGTATGGAAGAAAACAAGAAAACTGATGGCGAGAAAGATAAAACGTGATACTGATGGAGGAATCTGAAGATGAGGATCTTGGCTCTTTTCAACAAGAAACTGAGGCAGCGGAGATGGAGGAAGTAATTAATCTGTTATCATCCATGGCTGATTTTCAACAAATATGCTTGATTTGAACGATAACGTTGGAGGTTCCAGAATATAGGCACGTTATTCTTGGGTCTGCGGGATTCAACGTGTTGACGATGGTGAATTGTATACGACAGGTTTGAGGACCACCGATATTGCTAAATCAAAATTTGTATGAGCGATGAATGTTTAGTTTGCGATTTCTGCGATTCAGTTAAAAGCTATAATTCCGTATCGTACTTTTGAAGTAGATTGAAGAAAAGAAATATTTGGTTTTCAGGTAGTGTAAATGTCAAAGAAAAATTAGTATAACATTGAATTAAATGTTCAATTTCAAGTTGAAAATCTACTTTCTACTACTAAATTGAGCTATTTGGGTTTTTTTCTAAATTTTATATATGGCTTTTAAGTCTTAAGTGTTCATTTCCCAACTTTTCCCGACAAATTTTTTGTTAGAATGATTGTAAATTACACCTACTTGAAGATAGTAAATAGTTATAATTGCTCATATGCGATATTCTATGAAATAGAAGATATTTTTGATGAAAAACTTACAAAAAACAGTATTTTGTGATAATTAGGAAAAGGCAATTAAATGAATTTTGAGGCTATATACAATAGTTTCTAATCATTTCAAATAACATTCTCTTCAAATTAATTCGTTAGTGTAATCAGAAGCCTTAATACGTGTTCCCATTCACACCATAGTCTCTGGGAACACTTCTGGGTAACTTAAAAACACTCCTAAAAGTGAGGTTAATTAATTAGTAAATTATTTTTGAAAGGAGGCATTGTTCAATGAACGCTTCAGAATATAAGGAACCAAAGATCCTTTCCAAATGTATATTCAAAATTTAATTATATTAACAGGTTCTCGTTATATAGGTTTTATGAAATTTTTAACACGTTCTCTAATAAACTTGACATTTTTAATATGTCTCTTGGTGCTTTTAAATCGAAATGTTTGCATCTTTTAAATACATGATGTGTTTTATTTTGCCTTTTTACAACATTTTAGATCTTTATGCGTTTTTATTTTCCGTGTTTTTATGTAATCGACCATTTTTTTTAATGTCTTTTGTAGGTTTTAATTTTTGTACTTTGTTTTTGGCGCCGTGTTTGAATTTTTTTTATCTTAAGTGTTGAAATTTATTTTTATATCAAGTGTGTATTTACGTTTTAAACTTTTAAACTCCTGGTGTGTATTCAGAAGACTCGGTACTTGCGTGATTTGACTTTTTAACCCTTGCTTTTTGGAAATGGTCTTTTAATTTTTTTAAAAAGACTTTTAGTATCATAGTGTGTTTTAGTGCTTTTGTGATTATGTGTTTTCGTTTTTAATTATTTATACGTTTGCAAAAGTTTTATGATTTTGTGTATTCTCTGTGTTCAACTTTTTGTTTTCTAGTACATTTCTTTTGTTCACTCTTGGTGGCTTTTTTTCTTTGTGTGTTTGCTGTGTGTTTATAGCGCTCTGTAAATGGAGTTTTCTGTGTAGTGTTCTTTTCTTTAAATAAATAAATAAATATGTTTATGCACTCACAAAAAATAAAGATATCTTCTCCATCGCATACTAGCCTTTCAAAGTGTAAAAAATGTCAGCAAAATTCGTCCCCAATTACCCCAAATGATCCTATGTATCATATCAAACCGTCTCTTCTACCATATTTTATTTCTCACATATTTTTCTTTAAAATACTTCGTGCTTATATTATTATGCCTTATGCTTAGATGCCTGACTTCCTGACATACTTATCTGAATATTTTAATTTTTTTTTCTGCTGTGAATTTTCTTGGTTGTCCATACGAGAGTTGAAAGACTTACAAGGATGGAAAACTAGCTTGTATAATAGAAAAAAATCGCATTTAAAAACCTTTATATTTTATATTTAATATCGTAAAAATCAGAAAGATTATACTTTCATTTTAGAAAGTTTTGTATATTCTGCGCTTCTTTAGAAAGTATCAAAAATATTTCGAACTTTTATTCATAAATTAGCTCTGAAAAGTTTATTTAATTGTTCCTTTATATGATTAAAGTAAAAGAAAAACATATTAATCGCTTACTAAAATAACATATTTTTTATGGGATGTACTAGAAAATATACTTTCGACAATAGAACACTATTCTTCGTTTTGAAATCAGATCACTATTTAATTGCATTTTCTTGGAAGTGAAAGGATATGGTAAGAAAAGTTCCAACTAAGATGTCCTTCAGGAAATGTTCAGAAACGGAAATTGGTTTGAAAGAGGAAACACCAAAATAGCTGAGTTCTTTTATTTCTATAACCGGATTTACAGCTTCAACAGTAAACAAAAGTTGGCACTATTGTCAAAAAGTGCTCATTGAAGTAGCACGACAAACATTAAAAAAGAAAGAAGAAAGACTACAAAAAAATGAATGTCACGCAATTTCGAATCATACACGTCTTTGAACTGGACAGGACATTGCTTCTTTGACTTCATTTGTGTTCGAAAATGATTCTACTCTATTTTTCGGCATCTCTAATGTCCCGATTTTCCGTTCAACGAAAAGTAAATGACTTTAGAAGAAGGTAACTCCTCTTCTTTCTCTGATATTTTTTCATAAAATTGAAACAACAGACTTTCAGTCAATGGAATAATTGTTTAGCTTTCTATTTTATTCTTTAATGTTTCGAGAATAATTATCAGTATTAACACCATGTTTTGCATATTATGCGAGTTTACTTTATTTTACTTTAGAGTTTCGATTCCAAATACTCCATTTACAAATCCACGTTATAAAATTTTCTTTCATGAAATCTACTCTTTGACTCAATTGCTTTCTGACTTTTGATTCTCCTGAAGAAAGTGTTTGCTTCTCATTTTCGAAATATTTCTTTTTTTATAGTAATTCAAATATATATATATATATATATATATATATATCCCGCAATTTTTTTAATATGTAGCGGAAATTGGATGTTCTTTTTATGTTTATATAAGTTTAACAGCATATTTATTTAGCTCGACTGTCGCTTGCCTTTAGGTCTCGAATGCTCCATCTTGCGAGTTTCTTTGATCTTTTCTTCAAAAAACTCTTTCCGTTTTCCCATTTTAAACTTTCGTCGCATCCGTTTCGTTCCTTTTTGAATGGCTTTGCATGAGTAATGCAGCAACTCTTTGCGTGAGTGATGCATTTTGTTGCTATGAATATTTCGAATTCAATTTTACAAGATGGCACTGGAAGAGAAATTTGACCTGAAACTTGAGTTTGAGCCTTGGAAATTGGATTTGAGATTTATTAATAGTCAGAAAAATGTAATAGTTTCGTAATAGATATAAGTAGACTTATGAGTAACATAAATTTGTCTTTAGGCAGTAATTTGATTTATTATGTGGAGATATCTTAACTTCAAACTGGCATATTAAATTTGTTCTGACATAAATTTTGAAAATATTGCATGATTTGTGAATTTATTAAGCAAGAAATTAGAATAAAAATTGAGAAATTTAATGCGAATGTGAAATTAGACATTATTCGTATGTATGGTTGTTTCTGCGCTATTTTGCCATTTTGTATACCAGAGGATTCATGAAGCAATGATAAAAGACTTTTTCTTTAAACATTAAGCAGTTTTTGATTTACTCCAATATTGCTTTTGGAAGGAAATATCTTTTTTAAGAAATCGTGGAATATCCCTTTGGAATTACTGTAAACTCCCAGTTAATCGAACTCGAGTTAACCGAAACCCGGGATATTCGAAATTCCTCTGAAATAGCAATCCCGTAAAACACGTACTGTACTGCAAGGAAATAATCGCGAAGGCGAGATTTCTTTGCAACGACATCTCACTTTTTTTCTAAGTCACCCTAAGAAGGTCAGTGATTAATTTTAGAAGGCTGAAATTAAAATTATTGTGTTTTAATAATATTAATTACGATATTGTTTACCTGTGCATGTCAGGCGCATTAAGCTCGAACTCGCGGTGCGAACTTTGCCCGGGGCGGGATTATTTTTAATAAATAACTTAAGTGTAGCCGGAAAAGAGAGTTTTGAATTCATTTAACTAGCAGAAAAACATTTCAGAATTACATACTGTAATTAGATGCAAATTAGTAATAGAAGTTCATGGCTTAAACGTAAAAAAAATCCTTACCTCGCCTTTTATATTATGGATTATAATTGCCAAAAAATCGTTGTTGGCGCCTGTATTGCAAAGATTTGTTTAACTGTAACTCCCACGCCAGTTTGGCGGTTATTCTGTAAGAATGTTTGTTTCTGTCAGTTTGGCTTTTGCCATTCGTTCGTGTTGTCGGATGTCCCCATTCGTACTGAATAAATCATTAAAAATTATAGAATTCGTCTAAATCAATTGTCGTTTTGTAATTTCAGTCCATTAATCAAACGGACCAAACAATCGTTATGAAATGACAAATAGAATTCTCATAGCTAATAAATGACTTGTTTAGCTAATGCAAAATATCTGCAAACTGTAGTTTATTTTTTGCCTTTTTATTTAAATTTCTCGAAGCATAATAATTATTTTATGTCAATGCAATTTAAAAAAATTGTTTCAATAAGATTATGAAATTTCATTAATATGCAAAAAACATTATTTAATAATTAAAAGCAATATATGGAAGGTGCGTGAATCTCTTTTTAAAGTGACGTTATTTGCTTGAAAGAGGAAATGGAAGCTAATAAAACAAATTAAATAAACCTTGAATTTGTGAAATAATAAAATAAATAGTTAATTTATAAGCTGCAATAAAATTCATATAACTGAAATTTGACAGTTTTAGGGGTGAATGTAAAAATACGAATATGTCAATGAAGGATCGGCCACTGGCTATTTCTTTTTCAATTTAGTAATCTTACGAAAAACTATCAGAAAATTTATATTTCACAGATGAACTGGCTTTCATGTATATTTGACAACTATTGGGAAATAAATTAAAAAGTTCGTAACTATGATATCCATTTCCGTCGTCGCTGTGTAACTATGATATCCATTTTTTCTTTTGTTTTTCACAGTTAAAGGAAGAATAAAACTCAATTGAAAGAAGTTAATAAAAAAACTGGCAAATTGTTTTTCTTTTTTATAAATTATTGTCACCTGATAAGATAAGTCCATTTGATCTAGCAAACAGCATTCACATTTTGAAAGTTGTTGTTTAAATATCTATTCTCCATAAGTTATTTTCATTTAAAGAAATTCATTACTTCTGCTTTAACAGGATCATATCATAGAATTTCTGAAAGTTTCAATCTTTAGAATAGCATTTTTATAAATTACAAGAATATTAGCTCAATATTAACTTATTTCATTGTAAAATCATCATAAAACTTCAATCGACATCATATTTATTTACAGATGTTAAATAACTTTAGTGAAGTTGCTTGATATTAAATGGAGAAAAATTTATATGAAACCTGAAGATAATACAATTTAAAATGCACACAGAAATAAAATCGATACCTGATATAAAAGTTTTCAAGAACAGTAACACGTCTTTCAAGGTATGGATCATTTGCTGTCTTATGATGATTAACATAAATAAAATCATTTGTTTCTTCAAAGATTTAATCGGATGGATTGATTAGTCCAGTTTTCAAAAGAACCCATTAGGTCCAATAAAACCACTTCATTAACATCTTATTTACTAACATATGTGATGTAACATATATGCATCATTTTACTAATAATAATGACATTTATGTGTATAAATACAAGGCCTATCTTATAGTCTACGCAATAAAATTTTTGAAATTCATTTCAGGAAGAGTTATGAATCTGCGAAATAAAAAAAATTGGAAAAGTGCACGTAATTCATTTTATGGAGTAGGGGGAATGCGGGAGCATTGATACAACCTTTTTTCTGGAAAGCTAAAAAATGATTTTACCAACGGTATTAATTAGAACTAATACACTATTTTTATACAATTGCTAATCTAATATAGGATTTCAGTCGAATTTTGGTCATCAATGACATAATAAAATACTTATTCCACTTTTTCCCTAAAAATTGATTTGTATCAATCTGCCCTATACTAGGGCTACATTAATACACACGGAAATTTTGAAAATAATGATAATTAATAGGTATGGGATGAAAACAAAATTTCTTTCATCAATAAACTTTGCATTCCAAATCAGTGTTTGAAAATTTAACAAAGTAACAAACTTTCATTTTAGTCAAAATTCAACATTTTTAATGGGACTGGAAAAATGAAACAATACTGCCTCGGAAAATAATTTATGTCTACAAATATTAAAGAATAATTGGTGTGTGTGGGTTCAAAAATACTCAGGAGAGAGGGAATGTGAACCTCGATGCATTTTTTGAAAATTCTAATTAATTAAAAATTAAAGGAAATTTTTGCGTTCTTCCTTGATGACTTACGAAAATACTATATCACAAAAATAACTTTCATACCATCTGAAAATGCAAAAAATTATCTTTTCGCTTATGTTAATTAAGTTTCCGCGCAATTTCTTCTCTAATTTTTATAAATTCGTAAAAAATATTTTAAAATTAATTTTCAACAATCCTTTTCATTTTTGCAATGAAATTGAAACCGCTGTCATTTGCACCTCCGCATAAATATTTATTTGCGAGTTTCTCTTTGATAGTCCATTTTTATGTTTTTTTCCATTTCTGAAGACGATTTTGCAAAGTAGTTGCTATTGAGGCACATTGATACAGACAGAAAACGGGTATCAATGTGCACCTGGAGTCCCGGTGCCATAAACCTTATGGAATTCTATAGAAATTATAAAATAAAATCATATTATAAACATAAAGTTAATATATTTGCTTTTATGGATTAACATATATGTAAAAATTTTATCCCACCTAGTGTAACAACGTTCCTCATTGTGGAGTAATTTTCTACAGTTTATATACATGTATAAAACTTTCAATACCTTTAAATTATTGTTATCTAACCCGCTTTAAAAAATATGTTATTTATATTCAATAATTAATTAGAGCAAATTTTTAAGTGTGATTCGTAAAAATACTTTTAATAGTTTCTTTTTTAAAAAAAATTGAAAAAAAATTGCAACAACTATTCCCGGTCTCCCTATATCTTTTATAAAATTTTTATTTCTGCATTTCGTCGTATCCTATTATCTAAGACAATATTTACTCAAGGTGAAATTTTCCCTCCGCATATTTTGTCTTACGGAATCGCAAGTATCGTTGCATAAAACATTGCCAGTCCTTTGAAATTTTATCAACAACGATTTATCACCTGCTAATTGACGTCATTTTAAAAATTTATTCATACATTATACTTTTAAATCGGTTCAATAGTTTTTGAGGTAAATTGTTATCACTGCTTGAAATAACGATGCAGTCTTCAGAAATCTACTTTGAAGACTTTTGGTTAGTTATATTAACGTCTCATTTGGAAGCAACTCCAGGGCTATATTGAGACGGACCTTGTAAGTTTGAACAGTTGTCAGATGACGAGGACGAAGCCTGAACTTGCACCCCCATCTCCAAGCTTCTGCACCGCACCAGCGGGAGGGCGTTCGGCCCGTGTGTATAATTTAGCGTTCAGCAGGTCCAATGCACAGTTGATCTTTGGTAGAATCGGATTTCGAACCTGGAGAGCCCCAGACCGTAGCCGATATTTTGCCACTAGGACACAGCTGCCCCTTCGATAGACTTTCGAAAACTCGAACAAACTGTTCGATTTTCACTCATAACGAACTGTTCATGTGATATTATTTCTGTCCGACTTTTCTGTTTTCCATTCCGCTAATTGGCGGCAAGTATTCACAGAACTCTGTTGCTGAGCTGCTAATTTTTATCAATAGTGTTCTTCTATAAATAATCATTGACACTGTATTAAGTAGCGTTCGTTTTCAAGTGTTAATACGTGGTTGCTAACATTTTATTCCTTAAGTTACGTAGGACAATCACATGAAGCGGCGGTTTGTGTATTATACAGTGGGGGGGTGTAACTCATAACACATTGCTTCTGGCCCAACTTACATTTTGTTCATTTTTATTAATTTCGTATAAGTTAGTTAAAACTTAATAAAAGTTAAGAATTACGTGTTCGACTGGATGTAGACAAGTTTTCACAAATAAATGTTACTAAGAAATTTCTAATTTTTAATACAAATGGGAACCGTTGCTTAAATTTATTTAATAATATTTCAACAGTCTTTACTGTCGTTTATAAAAAATTACGCAGTTGCAGTTGGAGAATAAAACAAAATCATGAAAATGCAAGGTTGAAATCTGTACACATTGTAGACATGTTATTTTTTGTATTAATTCAGGAGAAAAAGTTTATAGTGTGGTAGTTTTTATTTATTTTTAAATATCCTTCAATTTTTATTTATTTTCAGATTTTAGGGTTATGAAAAGTTTTACCACAATGGTAGAACTTTTAAAATCTCACTTTCAGCACCTCTGGGACCGTATTTTCGATTGCAACTTCTTCCTTTCACAAACCGTGTAGCTGTAAGCAATACGCTTTTTTTTACCATAGGTGCACTACAGAGGAAATCGGTATTGAGCTGAAAGGCGGTGGTTTGACAAATTTTCTCTTACTCTACATGACAATACGTCCTGGTTGCTTTTAATCTGGTGATTGATGAAAAATGGAAGGTACGGTTTTTATAAACCTTCCTTATTATATTTATAAAAGACAATTACTAGAAAAATATTTAATTTATTTTTAGAAAACAAATTTACGTAGTTGTAAATGATATGATATAAATGATTAGATCAATTTGCTCATGTAAAACCTGTTCAACTCCTGTAAAATTCGCTAATTTCAAACTTGATTCCTTTAATTTCTTAATTGCATTATTAAAGAATTGTTTACGCTTATAAGATCGTTTATGTATAAATCTTAAATATTTAAGAACGGCATTAAGTAAATAGTAATCGACTTTTTTGGAAAGAATTAATATAAATTACTTAAGTCATAATAAGAAACACAAAAAGTAATATGTTTGTTTAGTGACAATCTATTAATAATTTTCTCTTGATATACACACAATTCTGTTTTGATAAAATATGAACGTTGTTTCAAAAAATATTTCTACTTTAAATCAAAGTTAGATTCGATTGATGGCGAAGAATATCCATCGTAATTGCCTGAATTCTCCTAAGAGCACGAAGTGTGATTGCAATTAATGCCTTCAAAGGATACCGATGAGAATTTAGTCCTATTGGGAATCTTTTATCTTTAACAGAAGCTACTAATTCTTCCTCTAATTCCAATTCCGGCATCAGTTTCTGAAGTCTTAATACTGTTAATATAAATAAATTAAGTATGTTGGATTAGGTGTGCTTGTGTAACGCACGGAATTCGTGATTAAGCCTAAATTTCACGATTTGAAATAAATTATTGATTGAGATTATTTTTTAAATTCAAAGAATACTTGAAAGGTTGTTGATATTAAATACATGTTTGATTCAGCAACAAATACGATGCTGAAAAATTGTATCATCAAAACTTTAGGAAAGTGAACATATTTTAAAATATTGTCCATTGGAACAAGCACGACTAACAGTGTTAAAAGCATTAAAAATATAGTTTAGAATTGGGCGATAATAGCAAAATATTTCCTCAAATTTTCAACATAATGATGGACGTTTCTACGGATTATGTCTGAATAAATCTGTATAAAAGAACACTTCATCAATGAATAGGTTTGTTCAAATATTCCACATAAGGGAGTTAAAAATAATAAATTAGTTAAAATTTAAATATTTAAAGTTTAATTAGTTAAAAATTTAAAAAAATGTTTAAAAAAGAGAAATTATTGCTGCGGTTTACATTAATGGGAAAATAGTTTTTTTTCATAAGGGAGAAAGCTGCTATTCTGCAAGTCACCGAGAGGGGCCTGAATGTAAATTTAAAGCATATTTATGCAAATTACGCTTTATTTAAGTATTTGGATGCAAGTGGATTTTTCCTTCTCTGCCAGCATCATACTATTGTTACAAATAGAAATGCTGTTACTTATTTAAACAAAACGCTATTACTTACCCTGAGACTTGAAAGAGAAATTTTTAAAACCATATTGTATAATAAAAAAAAACTTTAAAATGAATATATTGTTCTAAACTTATTTTCGTATACCTGAGAAACTTTCTCTTTAGCAAACCATCTACATTTTTCGTTCTTATTAATAAGCTGCATTGAACATTCATTCTTATTCAGCATTTTAAATTTTTAAGCTTTATAGTCCTCTGGTATATATACCTACCACCTACGAAAGGTTTCTTCTGTTGTCTCGAAAAAGTATTATAAAATAATGAAAAGGATAATTGGATGTTTAGCATTCGATTGAGCTACAATAATAACCTAGGTAAACATTAATTCTATAGTTTAATCGTAATTAAATTCAAAAGTTGTAAGTATACTTACCACTTTCCGTACAAGGCATGAGTGTTTTCGTAAAGCATGCCATTAATTTTCCACTCACGAAAATTTCGTATTGTGTTCCTTACTTCTAAAATAATATTTAACTTTCAGTATTTGTTATTTAATTTATTTAATTTAAATTCAATTTAAATTTTTGAAAATGAACAAAAACTATTAATGCTGTAGGAGTTTCTTGAAATTCAAGATCTTACTGTTAATGATCTTACGCATATTTCGACCTCATTTTTGGTGTGTTGAATATTTCAATTCTGTAGTTTATGATTTTTTTTTAGTTTTTTCTCAGCACAAAAAGTGATTTAGATGTAATTAGAAAAATTATATTAGGTTTCAACTGTTTTATTTTTACGCAATGTAGCACTACGCATAACCGTAGCATCAAATACAAAACGAAATTCAAAATTCAATTTAATTAAATTTTAATTTTAATTCGAAGAAATTCCTTGGTTTCGTACTAAAAAAATTACAGCCAGCTGTTTTAATTCCCTAAAATTTAATGGTAAGTATATTTAACATTGAACATTCTAAGATATTTTTAAGATCAACGGTCAGTATGTTTACTTACAACATTCAGTTTCCCTGAACAATATCTGGTAAGTATATTTACAACCCCTTATTTCATAAATTAATTGGTAAATCAGCAAAATTTTGATGTTTTTTTATTTATAGCGTCAAGTCATCATAATATAATTCAAAAAAAGTTTTATTTGGATATGCCCCGCAGTTATGTTCTATGAAGGGTTAAGGTTACACAGTACCTAAAAATTAAAAAAATGATTTTTTTTTTCATTTTCAGATGGCAAATACGGTTGGGAAGCTTGTCTCGAAATTTTATATCTCATATCCAAATAGTTTTAAAGGTATTTGAAGTTTTCTGAGTGTTGGTATTCTCAAAATTAGACAGCTGAGGGTGCGGGGTTAATTTCGTTTTCATTTTGAAGTGTTTTTCCATTCTTAAAATTAATTAATTAAAAATATTTTTTTAATAAATTAATTCCCTAGGTGAAAAAGTTATGAACTTGAACTTTCGCTACTCAAATCGCTTCTGTTTGTTTATGCTCTGCGTTCCTTTTGAGTTCTCATTACTACCTAACTCATAGTCATAAAAATAATTTTTAATACCAATATTAGTTTTCACACAAGTGTTTTTTTATTTAGAAGCTGTGTAATATAATAATAATAATTTAATATATTAATAGTAATACTTTAATATATTGTTCTTTTTTATTAATTTTTCTGTTCAGAAAATTCCACGAACGAAACGCTTTCGAATTCCTAAGAGACATAATATTTTGAAGAAATGACAGACTAATGACATTGTATTTTGAATAAGAAAAAAAATTCAATCATATGGAATTAAAATAGTGTTTAGTGCATTTCATAAGTTGGTAAATAACAAATTATAAAACTACAGCTCTATAAGCATTATTAGTTTTTGTTTTATGAGTCTCAGACTTTTTATTTTTGTTGATGCAAGTGTTTTCTATTCCCTAAGGCTTTTTCTGTTCGAGATAGAATCCTCAGAAGTTTTGTAGATACTTTCATGCATATGTACTATACAAATTAGCATGGATTTAGGTCTGAGCTAAGTTCTAGCTATTTTTTAAAAAATATATCAAAGTTAATATTTTTAGTATTTTCATATTTTTTCTTGTTTAGCTTGAAAAATAATTATTGAAATTTAAAAAAGAGTCAGATTTTCAATTCCATGCTAACTTTTGTTTCCAATAATACAAAAAAAATCAGTTGAAATAACTAACAAATATTTAAAATTAAGCATTTTATTAGAGTTAAAAAAAACTTTAAAAAATCAATTTTTTAAAAAAATTAAAATAATGGTACTTGCTAACCTGACTGTTTTTTTTTGTATCAGAATCAATTTAATAATATAATCTGAAAAATGCAACATTAAAAGTAATTAATTACTTTTAATATTGCTGTTTCCAAAAGAAAAAAAAATGGAAAATGACCCTATGTTGCCTAAAATTAAATGTGTCTTTATACAACGAAATCGGAACACAATTATTCACGGTTTTATCAAACAAACCTATATAGTTTATTAGTCTTTTTGGAAAATATACATTCTAACGTATTTAGCACTTCCTTTCTTTTTGTTCAGGAAACCTGATCTCTATTTAATTGCATTTCATAAAAGTACTTGGAAAAGAGAAGGAAAAAACATAAAAAATTTCAACTGAAGCCTTCTTCACGAAATGATGAGCAGAGGAAATCGGTTTTAAAAATGAAACACCAAAATGGCTGAGCTCTTTAACCCTATTAACAACTTTCAGTAAATAAAGTTAGCATTCTTGCCAAAACGTATTCATTCAAACAATATAGCAAACATTAGAAAGGAGGGAAAAAAGACATGGGGAGATATGACATCAAAAAAGATATAATGCCATACAATTTAAAATCATAGGCTTCAGAGAGCTAGAGAGGATACTGCTTCTTTTACGTTTATTTTTGCGAAAAGGATTCCTCTCCGTGATTTGATAACTCTAAAGTCCAGATTTTCTGTTTGATGAAAAGTGAATGACTTTTATACTAGATATTCCAAATTCTTTCTTTGACATTTTTTAAATTCCTTTATACGGAGTTCGAAGAACTAACTCACTTCATTAATAGATGGAATAAATATTTAACTTTCATTATTTTAGTTATCAAGTTAATATTATACTTATACTAATACTTATAATTATTAATACCATCTTTTGCATATTAAGTGACTTTTTTATTTTTTTTCAGACGTTTAAATTATTTGATTCAGAAGTCTCCATTTTCAAAATCCATTTTTTTAAATTTTTTACTTTCATGAAACCTATTTTTTTAACAATATTCCTTTTGCTTTCCGATATATGATACCCCGAAAGGAAATGTTTACTTTTCATTTTCTGAATACTCCTTTTGCACTGTATTTCCAAATATGTGTTTTTAACGAATTTTTTACTTAATTTGGATGTAATTTACATATATATAAATTTGATATCATATTTACGTAGATTGAATGTCGCTTGCACTTAGGACTGGAGTCCTCCACATAATGCGTTTCTTTGATCTTCTCTTCAATAAACTTTTTCCGTTTCGTCGTCTCAAACATTTGTACAAATCGTCTCGTTCCGTTTAGAATGACTTTGCATGAGCAATACTGACTCTTTTCATGAATGATGATTTCGTCGTTATGAGTACTCAGAATTCAATTTAACGGGATTCACCCGGAAAGAGAATTTGACGCGAAAACTAGTTTTAAATATATAAATAATAAGAAAAATTAAAAATTTCAGAATTGTTAAATCTAGAAGTAGATTTAAAGGTGAATTAATATTCTTACCATGAAGAAGTACATGAGTTTGAGCTTTAAAAACTGATTTTGAAATTTATTAATACTTTAGAAACATAATAATTTCGTAATAGTTATATTCATACTTAGAAAAAAATCAATTTATCTTTACGATGAGGATTGTTTTGTGTACATAAGCACCAGTGCTAGACACGATTGCTGAATCTCAAATGCTGTTTAACCAAAGTAAAAAAAATTGGAAACACAAAGATTATAAACAAGATTAATAAATAAAAAATGGCGCAGGAAGCAAGATAAAATAAAATATTATAGAGAAACAATTATTATGAGTGACACGGAGTTGATCAAAATTGTAACGGCCATGGAAGGGAGTTAGTATGGCATTGCGAAATAGATTTATTACGGAAGAAAGAGAGGAAGAAACCATTTTGTAGTTTATTATGGAAAAGTGTATTTATAATTAATGTGAGTGAATATAATTTGAGAACGAATGAGTTGATTTGGATGATGGAAAAGGCCTTTTAAATGATTTCGAGTCAGTTTCGTGATGTGGTCTTCACCGTCTCTACACAGAGTATAATCGAATTACTTATGTACCATGGACTATTTGTTATAATGGGTAAAACTTTATTTTTAATTAACTACCAAGACCCAGATAAAGATCACTACATGAGAAGGTACCTGATCACATGTTTATATAAAGTGACTGCTTTTGAGTGTCAGCTTCAAATATTTACCGATCAAAGATAAACTCAAATGTGTTTTAGCCCAAAACTTTCGTTTGATGTATGCATGATATATGCTCCCGAAATGCGAACTTTTACACTATGATATTTAACGTCAGTTACTCATTCAACGGGATCTTCGAACAAGACAAAAGTTTTTGGTGTCATTCTACAGTGAGATTTTTTGAATAAAGTAGTCTTATATTTAACAGTGTTCACAGCAATTGTACAGTGTTATAAACGTTTTTCTAGATAATTTAAAATCTTTTGCAGTGTTTTTAGAATATTTATTTTGTGCAACCTTGCGCAGGAGCAGCCGTATCATCAGCAAAAAGGCAAGTATTAACAAGATGGCATTGAGGAAAAATCATAAGTCCTCAATGATCTCAATTCATTCCTCAATGATCTCAATTTTCATTCCTCAATGATCTCAAATCATAAGTCCTCAATGATCTCAAATCATAAGTCCTCAATGATCTCAAATCATAAGTCCTCAATGATCTCAATTTTGGCAGTATCTGTTCAAAATCAAAGTCTATAATTGAATACTGACCTCAGGCAGTCCTAACCGTATTTTTCAGGAAGTCTAATAGCTCTCCATGCGGATAGACTCTGAAGGAACATTTGTACAGATACTGCCTTATAATTAAATTTGAACCTTGGAAATTTAAATTTAATGAGTTTGAACATGAAGTCATATTTGTTGTTATTATCTTCATCAGAATAGTCAAGTGCTAAGTCATTAACATCAAACTTACAGTTCTATCGAAATAAATTATTAAATATTTCAGAATATACGAAATCTTTGATTCAAAAATTAAAATGATTGAGGTTACAGATATGCAAAATCTTATTTGAAAATCATTTAAGCGTCAATTTGTCTCCTTTACTATCGTGTACATCTGGAGATAAATTATGAGAAAAATTTTGTTTTTTAATGATGATATGCTTCCTAATTTACTCTGTTAATGTTTCTGGGAAAAATGTCTTTTGTAGGAGTTCATGGAAAACTTTATTTGAACAGAATAAATCCAAACATATTTTCATTGCCGTGGAATTAAGATTTTATTTTTCATAACAGCATTATATTTCATTGTGGAAACTGCTTCGCTTTTGACGCAGGAAGGAAGTGAAAACATGCATTTTACTTCCTATTATACGAACTACTATGTACTAGTGCTGTAAATTCCAAAACAATCATTGACAACTATTGTTAACTAACTTGTTTGTCTAGCATAAAACAGATGTAAGCTGCAACGGATATGCAGCTTTTTTCTGTAAATATCTCATCACATTATTATTTATATAATCAAAGTGAAATTTATGCAACAAATTTCTAACAGATTATGTAGTTTGTTAATATCCAAAGAAGGCTGTTACATATTATTCCATTTGTTCGGCTTTAAGTAAGCAAATACATCAATGAACTCAAAGTGCATTAAATTGGTTTTCAAATCACTGTATTATCTTTAAGCACACTAGTTTTTTTATATATGATAAAACGAGTTAAAAAGTCAATCCAACACAAAATAATGAAATAAATAATCAATAAATGAAAAAAATTCATAAACAGGAAATTTTCAGTAGATGGAAAGATGTGTTTACACAGAAATGGTGGAAAAGAAACCAGAACTCTTTAGTCACGAAACCAGAAATTATCTGTATTAAGGCTCACAATTTGAATTTCCAGATGGTTTTGAATTGCAGGAAGACTGTGAAAATGATACGATTATTCATGGAGTAACACCTTAAAAAATGATTTGTGTATCGTCAACCATTTTGGAACTCCGCTGTTAGACGAGGAACAGCATTTTTTCACGGTATAAGACAACATATCTGTTGCTTAGATTTTGTCGTATCATCAGGGGTGGATTACGAATTAAGTATAGATTCGTGAAATATGTTGTTTAAACATTTACTTTCCAGAAGTTGATTCTTTAGTTTATAAATTACATCTCCTTTAACAGGGACATATAATAACATCAATGCAAGTATTAACCTATTGATGCTCAATTTTGAGAACTTCAAGATTCTAAACAAAGCATTGATTTCATTGTAAATTCACAATGAAATTATAATCAGCTTTATCTTGATTACCAAAAAGTTTGTAAAAAATATGCAAGTTGTTTCAAATTAATTTTAAAAAAGTATTGAGTCCGAACAATATTGCGCCTTGTCCATGTGCAACACAAATCTCAAGAACTGCTAGTTCCTGGTGTCTTAACACCTCTATTAAATGAAAAAGACAAATAGTGTCAAAAATACCTGGTTTTGCCCACTTGACATTCTATTTTAATATTATGTGAAAACATAAAAACCCATAAAAATTATAAATTCAAAATGCATTATCTTGTTGAGTATTAATTTTTTTCAAAAAATATATTTATATATATATATATTTTGTTCTGTGTGTAAAATATATTTTGTTCTGTGTGTATTTTAAATAAAAATATATATCATGAATTATTATTTAATTCAATTAAATATGTAGTAGTTTACTAATAAGGCTGTCATTGATTTATAGAAACTCAATACTCCAAAATTGTTAAAACTATAAAATGTATAAATGATTTCCATTAACATTATAAATTTGCGAATGAAAAAATCAATTTGGCTACGGTGTATGATTAATCATCTACTGCACATGTTCGCATTTACACATGAAAAACTTCAAACAAGTCAAATGACTTTCGGAATCTATTGAATATAATGCGGAAAACAAATAGAAGTGATGTCACAGTACACTATAAAAGGAAGCTCATTTAGATCTTAGATGGCAAGCGTTTGCTATGTGATTGTGATAACAAGAAAATTACTCCCATTGTAAATATGTAAATTGATGTGTCACAATTGCTGTTCAAACTAGTGCTGCTGTTGCGTTTTATAATTAGGCAGCAGTGTAGGGAATTTGGCAAGGTCTAAGAGAGGTCACCCCCTCGGGTATTGGGATTTTTCTTCCACTTCATGTCCGTTGTTGCAAAGGCATGAAGTGGTGTTTTGTTATGTTGATGATTGCATCCAAGCAAATGCGGTGGGCCTGGGGATTTAGAACAGAAAGTTTTGAGCAGACTTATCTGGTTCTTGTATCATTACATATAAGAAAATCAACCAGCCAGTTGTGTGGTAATAGTGGCAGTTTATCAACTATTAAATCGCGCTTCAATATATTAATGTCAATAAAGACCTCAGAGCCATGTATATGAAATTGCCGTGTGCTAAATCTGTGAGGAGAGAAATCCTTTTTGGTTTGTAAATTTTGAAAGTGTCATGGCCCGTTAATTTCATCTTGCAAAATTGCAGAATTACTGTGATGTGTTCGGTTGACAAAAATCTGTACTATGCGAAGATCTGCAATACATTTGATCCGTGAAGGCTGAAACTCATCACGCTTTTGGTGTGGTTTGTATATTTGAACAGCGTTGGCTTAGAAATCACCGTTTACATATAAATACAGCTCCGTTTTTTTTATTCTTTTTTTGCCTCAAAGTGTTAGTAATAGATAATTCAGCTAAGCATATGAAAAAAAGTACACAGATTATTGATTTATTGTCGTGACACTATAAATAATAATAAAAAAAATTATTAAAGCTCTACCATAGTGTATGAAAATTCATTCATATATTCATTCATCTGTTACTTTTTAAGTTATTTTCTTATTGCCCAATATTATCTTTAGAAATGTTATTCATCAACCATAAATCTCAGTTTTGCATAATAATATGGAAAAAATGCATCGAATGAAATAATATTTCTTTACATGACTGACTTTCTTTAGCTTGTGTATAGATACAAAACAATGTTTCACATTTTTTTCCAGTACGATATTCGTTGCAAAGAAAAAATTCAACATTTGGAAACAAATAAGTTACACAATCTTAACAAAGTGAGAAGATGTGTAAACACCATTAGCCTATTGTATCCTTGAAGAATCTTTTCTCAAACCAATATACAATGTATTTTGAAAAATATGTTTTCATTGTAAGCAAGAGAAATAAATATGTTCTCAGCCAGTTATTTTCAATAATATTTACTCGATAAAAAATGGAGCATCCATATACTGCGATAAAAGAACGCATTTTTATACACAATTGTATTCTATTAATTGTTGTCTTGCGACATACCATTAACTTGAGACTCTAATTAATTTCTTTTACAATAACCAAATGTCGTATCTTTCTATTTAAATGGAAGCAGTTTTACATCTGTACCAGATTTATGCATCGATGATTTAATAAAAGACACTTCTTTAAAATCAGAAAACATTAGAAATTTTCTCTAGATACTTTCATTCTTGAGTTTTATTTATTTAGGTTAACGTTCCATTTCAAATCTACAAGGATGTTTTTCGAGATGGTCCTGTTTTCTTCAGGATTGGATGAAACCTTATTTGCTCTAAACAGACAGATAATAACTACTATTTTATCCTGGATATAAATTATTCAAAATTACTTGCACTGAAAAAAAATCAAGTTTGAATATATTATTCAAAATATCAGCAGTTTAGACTGAAATAAGATTTTGGAGTTACTATAAAGTGAATTTTCTTTCATTTATCTCTATATTTTCAGCTCAACATCGAATTCACTGCATATGTGTAAAAGTGAATTTAATCAGTATTTAATATATAGTGAGGCAATTGATGTTTACTTTTTATTAGTGGGGCATAAGAAGTCTAGTGGAATTCTCAGTTTTGAATTTCAAAACAAAAAAGTCACAATTTAATCGAATATTCGCTGCGTTTACCAACTAGGCTCATTTTCAGATGATTAAAAGGTTTCTTGTTTGATTTACGGATATATGTAAAATTTTATTATTTGCGATAGATAATGTCTAGCATGGCATACAACGTTTCAGAATTCCGAGGTCCATCCAAAATCATATGCCAGATTGCTTCAAACTGTTATTTCTATGAAACGAAAGGCAACATGTTATCTGTTTTTACACTACATTCAAGAATTAATTAAATTAATGCGAAATATTCAGTGATGATGATTACTTAAAATGTGCTCTGAAGTACTTTCTAATTCGATAAATTCATTTTATCTCCGCCTCTTGATTTTAATAGTGCGCAGAAAGAAACGTGTTTACTTACACTTGAGAATAAAAATTGAAACGACGTGATGCCTTACATCAGGGAGTAAATATAAATTAACTCTGACAACATAAAAACTCAACTGTTTTTATTTTATTTAATGATGCGTCATATTTAGCAAAGATAACGATGATGGCTAACAGATTAGAAATTAGGATACAAACTAGCTTTCATCCTTTTTTCCTGTCAATTTCTTTTTGTAATCTCGGCATCAGTAACATTATTAAATGGATAATTTTATTAACGTTCTCTAAATAATCTAATAATAAATGTTATACATATCCTTATAATAACAACCTTCCCAGCTAGAACAACCTATATTATCACATAAATAAGAGTCTTTTTTTCCATTCTTTCAATTTTTCTGATCTTGAAAAAAAAGAAAAATTAGCTGTCCAAGCTCTCTCATCGTTTTGTTATATTTTATTTTTTATGCTCTGCCATATATGAGCTAAAATGCAAAAAAAGAAAATTGAATAAATGTTCATTATCATTAAATTTTGTGTTTTCATAGAGGGAACAATTGAAATTCTGAGACCATGACGAATAAAATCCAGCAGAATAATTTTTTATAAACCCAAAGAATTAAGGAGTGTCTTGTTATGACACACTTTGAAATAAATCTCTAGAATAGCTTGCGATTAAATGTAATGTAATTGGACCAGACTTGTGTCATAATGAATTTTTGAGCAGTTTTATTTAACTTGTTTCATGTGTGTAAAGATGGAATTTTGTAAGTCATATTTCATTTACTTCCTGATGTATCTGATTCCTGCAATTTGGTACACATGTGTATTTCCGATGAGAATACACTATTTTTACATTTTAAGAGCTTAGTTTACACCTAATCGATTAATTTAATTAAATTTTCATTACATACATGTGGCGCCATCTGGTGATAAATATCAGAAAATTGGATTTCATGATATTCTAGATAACCATGCTTCTCTGTATGCTTCTATTAAATAAAATGGTAAGTGAAAATGTTCTAAAATCGTGCAGCAGTTAGATTTAATCCGCTCTAATAAATAATTCATGAGACAAATAAAAAAAGTAAAAATGAAAAATAGATTTAAGACTGAAAAACTCAAATATGTCTCTTCTTTCATTTCGTCTTAAGCTGACAAAGTAAAATTTCATATACTCTTCATTTAATTTTTGCTTTCTTTTGCTTTGAATTTTATGTAAAGCAAAGAGTCTCTTTTTTGTAATTTAGATATACCAGCAAACGCCAAAATGATTTTTTAGGGATCATTTGTAATAACAAATATTTATTAAATTATATAAATTTAATTTACAAAAATTGAAAGTATGTTAGTCAAGCATTTTGCAGGCACTTGAAATTAATAATACTTTGAATATTAGAGAAAATATGAGTATTCATAGTAAAAAAAAAAATTCTGCGTATGTGCGAGACGTAGCGTAATTTTCTCTTCATAATTTCAAAGCCAGATATGTAGGGCAACTTATATAAAACTTCCAGTCGAATACCATTAAGACTTAGAAAGATATCGGCTTTGCAGTGAACATAATTTCTGCTTCTTTCTAAGACAATCAAAATGAAGAGGGCTTTTCTACAAATATATATTTTTAAACTTAAATTTTTCAAAAATTTTATGGAATTTAATAAAGATTTACTATGCTGAATACACTGGCATACTTATAAATAAAATATCATGATTTAAATTCCGATTAGGCTATTACTATTCCAAGATTCAAGTTTAAAAAATTTCAATTTCTGAAAAAACACTCATCATTTTGTTTCTCTTGGAAAGAAGCAAAAATTATGTTCACTGCAATGCCGATATCTTTCTAAATCTTAATGATATTCGAATGGAAGTTTTATATAAGTTGTCCTACATATCTAGATTTGAAGTTATGAAGAAGAAATTATGCTACGCCTCGCACATGCGCAGTAAAAAAGTATTTGCTACAAATACTCATATTTTCTTTAATGTTCAAAGTATTAATTCAAAATGTCTACACAATGCTTCTCTAACATATTTTTACTTTTTTTGTAAGTGTCGTATAATTTGGTGAAAATCTCTGCGCTTTATAAGCAAAAATCATGCGGGAAAATTTTGGATTTTTTAAGAAAACCTTTATATCTTCCAGAATATACTTGTTATTTTTACGAAAATGCATGTAAGCAATGTGCATATTAAGCAAAACTATTGATGAAATTTGCAAACCATTATCAGCTTTCTATAGAGCGGGATGAGCCCAAATTGTTTTTCTTCTTCATCAATTTCTAGTTGGTAATAGAAATTCAATAAATCGGCGTGTTAGACTGTTCATTTTATCTTCTTGTGATTTGAAAGTTAGTTAATAATAAAAAATAAACATGAGAATGAAACAAATTATCCCAATCCATACTAATCTAACTTGAAATCCTTATTTCGATATATCCAAACATTTTTCTCAGAAGTCAAATTTAGTATTATATGATTAAATATTTTGTACTCTTCATAACACTTGTTGCCACTAAGGATTTTCTCCATATATTTCTGGAAATTCATGCATTATTGATACGCAGAATATTTTCGTTACTTGCGTCTATCATTGTCTTTATGAATAAAACTTCATTACGACTTTAGTTCATAATTTATATGCAGTATTTATTAATTGCGTTTATTACCTTCTTTATGAGTAAACCTTCTTTTAAAAGTTTTAGTTCATGGTAAAAACAGTTTTCTGAAAGGGAGATGGAGCAGAAGCTCCTTCAGAATACAAATTCAATGCAACTTATTTGTATTGAGAGCATACAAGCGTCACTCATTTTTCATTTATCATCTTGAAATAATTGTATTAATCATCTTGCCAAACTTCAAAATTTTAAAAGTGCGTTATTTATACCCTTTCTAGCTTTAAATGGGAATCTTATAATTCAAATACGAAAGTTAAAGATCTGGGTTCAATTTTCTGATAGGTGCGTGAGGTATAAGTCAAGTTCCATGATGTGTCGAAGGGAATGTGATTTTTTCATAAATGTAATTCTGATTATCCGTGTTTATTCCTCTTTAGGTACCGTTAGGACACACGTCAGAAACAAATCAATGAAAGCAATGTATAAATTAGCAAAGATAGTGCTACCACAAAGTTGCTTTTTTTCTCCACTTACATCCCAATTTTACATTAAATAGAAAAATTTGCATGCACAATTCACATGTGTTTTATTATTTGCAAAATCATGCAGTTCAAAGAAAACAAAATATTTTAAATTGAAAGACAACTCTTTTATAGCGAATAAGTCGTATTTGTTATGAAAAATTTGTCATTTCCTTTCAAAAATATTTAGCGTAACATTAATGAAAAGACAAAAACAATTGCAAATTTATCACCGATAAAAAATCCTCATAACCGACAGGAACGTACTATAAAAGTAATGTAGGTATAATGGGTTATTAACAGCTGCGAGTAAATAAAAACTACCAAAAAAGTTGCCTTATAAAATAAAACAAAATATATTTTTAACTCAAATATATTAATTGCATGTCTGACAACTTTTTGCAATACTATTTGAAACAGCATATTTTCTTCTGTTTTGCTGTTTTGAAAGTACGCAGATTATAAATTAGTTAATTTTTTGCAGTATGCATCTTCATAACTAGAAGAGAAACGTTTTTGATATTATAGGATAAATCTCGGCTCTCTTAATTACATTTTTATTCAAAGATCAAGAGAAAAATTGTTAAATAAAATTTAGAGGCGCATAATAAAATAATTTTCTTATGATGGGCCTTAAAAATAATTTACCTTTCCTCTTTAAACAGGGAGCAAAATCGATTTTTTTGTGAAGTCTTAGGACTTGGAAATGCAAACATAATCATTTAAATTTTTTCGCTGAAAAAAGATATTTTTTGTTAAAGAAAATACCAGAACCATTAATTCTGCTGCGCGGCATAATAATTTAATAATCATAAATTCTTCAACATGAGAGGAAGAAATGTAATATGAATAAAGTATTAAGTAAAACAAAGAGTTCTGAACAAAAAGTTTCCACATTCGCCGGTTTCATAAATTTTACTTTTAATTTTTTAATAAATCCAAGTATGTAAATATGGTTTGGAGAGAGAACATTTTTATTTAGGAAATGGATTCATATTTTACTTCTAATCTGCATATATATGAATTTTTTCTTGCAATTATTAATATTTGTTAAAGGTTCTTGAATATAAAGCTTCTTGAATGGTTTTTTCGTATACTTGAATAAAAGTAAATATTAAATTTTGTAGAAATGATTTTTTTTTATTTTTTTCTCATGGTAAAGTTGGTTAAACATTTATTGATGAATAAACAAATTTAAATATTCCTTTCCATGTCTTGCAAAAGAGAAAAGTATTTTGTACAAAACTTTGACTTAATATCAAATAACTTTAAAATATTTTTTTATAAAAGTATTGTAAGTTACATTTTCACTTCTAAATATAGAATTTTCGAAGCTGATAGTAAATTTTTTAAATTGAAACAACACAAAATTATTTTTTATTTTTATATAGATAGATCAATTAACACATGTAAACAGCTGTTTATGTAACTAAATGCCACTTCAAATAATCAAGAATCACATTCGTAGCATTCAGAACAAATAGAAATATAAACTCAAGATTATTTTCTCTCGAGATTATCTTTGCGCTTTGTTCGCAATTAAGGCGGAGTCAGGGTTTACACCAGTTAAATTTTATTCAAATCATGCTGAAACTATTAAGTCTTTTATCGTTTAATTAACATAAATTAAGCAAAATGTGAATGTATATAAAGTGCATTTTTATACATACCCTTTGGTACTTAATTGTGATATGTATTACGAATCAACTATAATATTCTAAAGGTATAGAATTTTAAAACAAACTGTGTTTTTTAAAAAAATTATTTAGAGATCTTTAGATTCAAAATTATTCAAGGATGTGCAAAATTAAGAGAAATTTTGGTATATTTCTTCAGAAGTAGTACTTGAAATATTTTAAGTAAATTAGTATGTAAATACAATGCCACAAGAATACGCTAGCGCATATACCATAATAACTATACGAATTGTGGTATACACGCTAGATCTATGAAAGGTAAGCAGAGCCTCACCAACAGTGTCTGTGAATCTGAAGATCTGTAAACAAAACAAAGGAAAGTTCTTAGGGAGTTTTAATTTCAAAAAAGTATTATCTATTCTTATTGCATATTACTATTAAATATCTTTCGGTGCACATTAAAAATAAAGTATGCCTGTCTAAAAGTGCGCTTTAAACATTATCACTTTCTAATTAAATCAAGTGAATTGAAGCTAGAGGTTATGATATCGAAATATGGATTCATAAAGTTTTTTTCCCATTTACAGTCATCACATGGTGCATTAATAATGGAAGTGAGTTAGTTTATTATACCCTACGACAAAGGGTGTCAAACTCAAATGCTATCACGGGCCAAATAAACCAAGTCTATTATGTAGACAAAAAAAACTTTAATTTTTCCGAAGAAACTTACGTTTATTTCAAAAACACAATGTGAAAAAAAGAACAAAAACAAATGTAAAGTTAATGTTTTCTTTCTGATTTTGTCATTTCTTCTCTGGTTCCAACTTTCCTACTACGAGGGACAGCTTGCCCGCAGAGATTAATTTCTAAGCTGATAGAGTAATTAGATTGGGCTGATTAGACTAGATCTGATAGGACAGCGTTTCCCAAACTGTTTGCTCTGAGGACCACTTGTTCTGTAAAAAAATATTTTGAGGCCCACTAGCTAAATATACAAATAAAAAAATATAAACACAAAAAATTATACATATTATATATGCATGTCAGTAATTACTAAAGCTTACTATAAAGGATTAAAATACATTGTTTTATAAAGCATAAAACGAGTAAATACTCTTGAAAGCCCTCTGACTTCGACTCTTGACTAGCCGCCCGCTGCCGACCAATACGCTAATTGTGGTCCATGGGTTGGGAACCGCTTTGTAGGAGACTTATTTCCTTTGATAAGTGAAGGTAATTTCTTAGACTGATAAATACTTCAAAGTTTGGAAATAATTACATATGCCAATTTTAGAGTGTTTTCAAAGCAGGCAGTGAAAATATTCAGGTGTACCAACTATATTTAATTTTGCCTTCAAATATGAGCAGCATTGGATTCCCTTTACCTCCATTTCCTTATCTGAGTATTAATTTATTATTGGTTGCTAAAATATTCGTTGCTATTGCTTGGTAAAATGGTGCTTCAATGTAATGCGATTAGTAATCGGACGTTGGCGAATGATATGGGAACTTTATTCCCAATAATTTATAATTAGGATTTTTGAATACTGAGCTAGGACATTTTTGTTAATTTTGCTATATATGTCATGTTTGCCGTGACGCAAAGATACTCGTTGTTTGCCCCGAGTTTGTCATCCTTGCTTTGCAGCATCCAGCCTAACTCCTCTAACAATGCTGGTTTTAGGCCCTCGATGGTGTTATGAGGGTTGCAAATGCCCAAATATAGGGTCTATAGTATTTATATTTCGAGATTTGACCAGTCATTCCATCCTGCGAATATTGTCGATTTACACAAATTCGTCGATTATATGAACCATATGTGACAGAGTATTGCCATCCATAAAAATTAAATCTGAGCAAACTGCACCCCTGTAATGGCAAAAATAAGTCTTCAAAATACCATTTCTATACATCGCAGCAGTTATAGAGGCTCTGCCAAAGACATGGATGTCTATGTGTCCATCGAGCATGATGTCTGCCAAGGCATTTAAATTTGTGTTGCTATAGGGGTTTCATTCTTTGAGGAGGTCTTGGTGATCCCCAGATGAAGTATGTCAATACTCAGAGGATAGGGGCTCAACTCATCATTAACTAGAATCATTAATAGACTTTTCCCTGGCCGAAATTTGATGCCTTCTTAACAATACCAAGTTTGACCACATGTGAGCAGAAGTGAGAGGGGCGCAAGCAGATATCACTCCCGTAGCTTTCTAGAAGCAATAACAATCGAAATTCGGTTTACTGACGCAGCACGAATCTCACGAAAGAACTGAGAAGCTCTTGGACTTCTATTACGCCTAACTGTAATGGAGAATTCGTGGCTCTTGGACTACCTTGCCCAGGCTTAATCTCTACAGATACCCATTACATTAACTGTTTTATAACTCGTGCTTACGCTGTATATTACTTTGAAGTCTCTAGCAGTCTGCAATTGAGAATATTCTGCTTCTTATCCCTCAAGAGATTTTAACCAGATTCCATCACCCGCATGTTAGAGATTTCTCGTTCCAACTGAGTGATTTTGAATGTTACTAAATTTCAAAAAAATGGCCGCGGAATTCGCACAAACGAGCAAAAAAACTTCCTTCATATTAAGCTTCATGCGGTTATGAACCTGTCCGTATTATATGTCCGTCTTAAATCAACCTCCCTACACGCATGTAGGCATATGTATTTGGAGTATATTTGCATAATTCTTTGGAAGCATAAGTTTTAGTATTCCCTGACTACTTTTCGAGAAATTGGACAATAAAAAATGCAAATCGTTTTGAGAACCAGTGTAATTGAGTAAATGACTGCTTAACTATGTGTAACAATATCATTTTATTGATAAGATCTTTTATTAGCCAATTGTTGCTTGACTTTTCCGTTACATAACTAATTTTCTTGGTTTAATTTTCAGACGACGTAACTTTAAATACTTACTTACTTTAAAGGTACAACGGTTGACTTGCAACAAAATTTAAGCTACAGGGTCATGGCTTTCAAATTAAATTTCTGCAAATATTTGCCTTTTATGTGATGAATTCACTCGATCGTCATGAGTCAGATTCGTTAATCTAGGTATGACATGTCGTATGATAATGGCGCCGTGATAATCACAGTATCTTATAACATTTGCAAAATGAAAATTTAATTGCCTAATGTAGCTTCAAAATAAAACTTTAACTTTCTAAGTTATTATAAAAGTATCTTTATTTCTAGAAAGTTGCATTTCGCTTACTTTCATCCACCTTTCTTCATTAACTAGATAAATAACAAACATTTAGGCACTTTGAACTTTGAAAATCTACTTATCAGCCACTGTCCTTTTAATTCTTTCAAACCTTCTCTAATATGATCTCGATAAGATTGCTTTAAAAGTGCACTTTGTATTATTAGCGAGTTTCGACTCGCTCGTTTTAGTTTCTTAATAACGCAAACTCAATTATGAATTTATTTACCTTTGTAAAATTGCCTTTTATTTTCCGAGTTTTAATTTAGAACTTAATTAAACATTTCTCTTAATGGAAGCTCACCTTTTAAATACGGCATTCCCATGATAAGCCTTCCAGAATTGTGCATTTTAAGAGATTAAAATAATTAATTTCGGAGAGGGAAATCTCAGTTTTCATTCTGGATTCCATCCGAGAAGGGAAGTTAATAATTAGCTTAAAAATAAAGCACCCCTCTAACGCGGTGATATAGTTTCATTAAATTAAATTGAGTTTCTTAGTTGTGTAATTTGAGAATATAAGAATAGTTTCATTGTGTTACCAGCTGAAAGTGACACATTATCATTTCAGCGACTTCTGCTGTTTCTACAGAGTATAAAAAATATTTAACTTGGATTAAATTGATAAAATGTGTGAATTTTTCTGATTTACTTTACAGTCAATAGAAAATTAGTTTTTATGAAAACTAAGCTTCAAGAATAATTGAGAATGCTTAAGAATAATTTTCTCTAAAAGGATAAATATTTCAGAAATACTTTATAATAAACATTAAGCTCCCGTATAAAACCGTTATGGGGTTCTAAATATTCCGGAATATTCCATAGAAAGAATTATTTTAAAATAGGGTAATGCTTCCAAATAGTATCTTTATTGTGAATTCTGTTTTTTCTTGCATAATATAAAAATTTAAAACTAGAAATAATTAGGCGAAACATACGGAATTTACGGTTAACAAAAAAATTAGATTTTAAGTTCGTCAAATCCAGTGATTACGAATAATTTTCTTTATTGGGATGAATTCTTACAAATTTTCATTATAATACTGAACCTGAACGTTTACAGAATAACTGCAAACGTTTAGCCCCCGTATAAGACTGCTGCTACATTTTCAAAAATGTCATTTTAAACAAAACCAAGAATTAGTTTAGAATAGGGAAAATATTTCCAAACAAATTCTGAGATAAATATTATGATAAAAAATAATATTTACTTCTTTATCGCTACTAAGCACCGTTAACAAGAACTTTTTTTGCTTTTCGAAAGATACTTTCTTCGTTTAAAATTTCCTTAGCATTATCTAGGCTTCCTTTTTGTAATTTTCGTTGAGAATATCTTATTTTAGATTGTATGTTTTCATCCAAGATACATTTATAAATTTCATTATAGAGTGCTGAAATTTCTGAAATGCACTCTCAAACGGCGTGTGAGTATAAGATTCTTAATTTAGTAAATACAGCACTTAGTTTATATAGAAAATATAACTCTAATAATTTGTTTGGATCTAGAACTTTTTTCACTGTCTTTTAAATAATTTTTCTTATGCCATTTACATTGTCAAATCCTACATATTCTAAATTTTACTTCATTCGTACCAAATTTTGTCATCAGGATATTTCTTTTTCAAAGTTTTTATTGCGTGTTATTCAGATATTTTTCGAACTATATGTTCTAGGATGGCTTGCTGTATAAAGTTTTACCGAATCCTAAAACTTTGTTTAAGATATATCATGCATCAAAACTTCGTGCTTCAAGGTACTGACGTGATATTAAAAACTTATAAGATAAGGGAGCATCAGTCTTCATATAAATCGAGGCAACTATGGTGGGTACAATTAATCTCACAAGCCATTTATCTACAAGGAAATTTCGGCAGAAGTGGAACTTACACTACGGCTCTTTCGCTGTTAACCCCAGACTTTCAAAGGCCCTTCAGTATAGTGAAGAAATTTAGATGAAATAAACGAAATTGAGCCTAGTGATAAAAGGTTTCAAAAAATATGATGAAAATGAAATATTCAACTTCTAAATATTCATCCGATTTATCTTTTCCTTAAGTTGGAAGCAAATGCTGAAGCAACTGATTTATTTTTCCTCTTCGCAAAGTTTCGTAGAAGTATAAATATGGTTACTCACTTGTATGTCTCTCCCTTCCTCGTGGAATTATTATGTTAAAAACCTAATTACCCTGTAGATAAATTTACTTTCCTATCCTATTTCATCTATACTTATAAAAGGCAATGTTTGTTTGTGTGTGTGTGTTTGTCTGCGATGTCCAGACGAATCTATCGCACTTACAGCCATGAAATTTGGTACACAGGTAGTCGTAATGGTGATTGAATGCACCTCGAAGCCAAAATTTTAAATTTTAATCTAGAAATTTTTTTATTTAATGTTTTGTGTTGTTTTGGTTGATTTTTCGCACTAATTTTTCAATAGAATGGTTTCGAATAATTGTACGACAAAAATAGGTAGACCATCGGTAAGAGCACGCGATTTCCGTTCTAATGAGGTTAGTTTTGAATTTCTAACGTAATTTACTGAATTTTGAGAATTTTTTAAAAAATAGTCAGTTTCACCATCTAAATGTTAGTTTTGTTTTTAAATTTGTTGCATCCGACTTTCTAATAACATTATTATTTTCAATTTTTTTCAGCTTATACCAAGAACGGTTCTCTCTGATTTAAAACGAGAACGGTTAAAATATCTTTTCCCGTTTTTTTTTTAAATTAAATTATTCCTGGGCAGATGAAAGTTATTTTTGTCGAGCGAAATTTCTTCAGCGACAGTCTTTCGGAACGCAGCTTTCAATTTGATTGGATGAAGGGTCAGGTGACGTCATAACCTTCGGAGCTTTCTGTCATGTTCTAAGAATTTTTTTTTCATTTTGTTGAAGTCCTGACTCCACGGGCAACAATTTTTTTATATTGTTTTGGATTAATGTACTCTGTACTGTTTTTCTACATGTTATTATCGCGGAAAAAATAAGCGGGAAAATCTATAATGTGTATCTTTTGTTTTGATTTTGTTTTGAAAACTTTTTCGTGTCATTGTGGGCGATTTTTTTTTATTTTGTTGAAGTCCTGATTCCACGGGCATCGCCGTGCGCGTACTGCTAGTCCCTTATATATGATGGATAGATTTATTGATAATAAGGTAACACAATAATGAGTTACACAGCCGGTTATCAAAATGAAAGGCGAATCTTGAAGTTGAAATGGGAGACAAAACTTTACACGTGAAAAGTCCTTTCTAAGAAGTATTTTGAGATATTCGTTAAATTGTAATCCATAGGCTTCAAAAATGAAAACTTTCCTAAACATCATTGATAATTTAACAATTAAATATTTTACTACATAGTAATAAAGTATCTATCATCCTAATAGTAGATTATTTAATGCTGCTTCTGAGAACGACGCAGAAAACACTGAAGATTCGTGTCAAGAAATTCAAACAACAATCAGTTTTGAATGGCCCAGATAATGGAAAACTACTTTCTTTCCTAAGGGCTGATTTGCAGATGTTTTTTAACTATTACATCGGCATAGAATTAAAGAAAAATTTAGCATAAAAATGAAAAAAATATTCTATCCCATTTATTTATGAAATTATCACAGAAAAATATAAAATCTGTGTTGAAAGGGCATATTATAGATAACTGGGGGGGGGGGAGAGCAAACGACCTAGATTTTTTTTACAATTCTGTTCTTGAGTGCCCCTTTTCCTAAGGAACATAATAACAAGGTTTTGAAAGAAAATATGTATCAAAGAGTGTTGAGTTATTTCGTGTCTTAGTGGGCGGTTTATAATTAATTGGAAATTTTTCCAGTAAATCATGAATTCATGACTTATTAAAAATAGTCATCTATTCATTTCTTTTGTTTAATGAAAATATGCACTTATGTGCAAAGTGGTTTCTAAAAAAATTAAAAGCAAAATTATTATTTTTTATCGAATTTGCTTAAATGGAAATTTATTCGACAATTTGAAGAAGAGGAAGAATCTAAAAAAGAAAAAAATCTTATTTTTTTATCTAAATGCTAATATACATAATTCAAAGATGTTTAAAAATCAAAATTATTTACATCATTCAGAAATCAGACATTTAAAACTTTTTTCTATGCACAATTGACAATACCTTCAACAGTTTTATTTGCCTTTACTTCATTCCAGCAAAATGTTTAACATACCCTATTTTCAATGAAATGTTACTGAGAAAAGCTTCCCCACATGTATTCACACTCACTCCAATTATTATTTAGCCAAGAAAGATATAACTTTTCTCTCTGAGTAGTTATTTATGTGTTAAATCTCAGAAAATTTGAATTGTCAAGAGATGATAAAACATATTTTATAACCTTTTACCTACAAAAGGACCATTTAAAGAGAAACATGGCTTGAAAAATGCTCATATTAACTATTGAAAATTAAAACCATAATGATTACGTATTTTTAGCATTTTAAAATTGATAAGATCTAAGTTTACTCATGTTATGTTGCTCAGAAAGCTTCTCCACATGTATACAGACTCACTCCAGTTACAATTTAATCAATAAAGGTACATAATTTTTCTCTGGGTTGTCACTTATGTTTTTAAAACTCAGAAAATGGGAGTTATCGAAGTATGAAATAGCCCATTCATCAACCTTTTAGCTAAAAAGGACATATTAAGGAGACATACATTCATTTGCCTAATCGAAACTGCAAAACTTAAACTTATATTGTTCAAACTATTTTACTTTAAAAAAAATCGTTGTCTTTCAAAGAACGAAATCCGTTGTCTTGGTCTTTCAACCATTATAAACAAAACAAGCTTGCGAGCTGTTGCCAAACGGCGATTAAGAAATTCGACTCTTTTTTGTCGCTGCGTAAGAGAATTATATATATTGTCACGTAGATTTATCGTGGTAAATGCGAGAGGAGAGAAATAATCACACGATAGAGTAAGATCTCAACTCGAGCTTTACTGAACCACCAAGTACTATTTACAGAAACTTATATACAGGCATGGAACATTCTAGACTGGAATGCTCTGGAAATAAATCAAAGATTAATTTACATATTATTAATTTGCATATTCTTGAAAAGACGAGAAATGTGAAGTAAATTAAGAAACAAACCATAATTATATGAAATATTTGACCTCTCCCGGGCTTGAACTCACGTCCCATGGTTCCACAGACGTGAACGCTACCACTAAGCCATGGGGGTTTGTCTACTCTTGATTACAATATATAGATACTAAGCATTTACGCCACTGTTTAAATACGAAATGCATATATACTTTGTGCGCTTTATATACCTTTTATATATTTTTTTTATTTAAAAAGGAGCTACATTATATGCATTCGTTAAATAGTCTTTAAGTAAGAAAAGTATTAAAATGATACCACAAAATGCAGTTTTTGAATACGTGCGTTTCATTTCTCCGTATTTCTTGGATAAGCTATACTGAAAACGCCAGCAAACGTGCCCGAATGATCCCCAAACTGCATTATTTGTACTTAACGTGCCAATAACAAATATTCCATTTTTTCCCTCAAAAATATCTTTCTTCGCTTGCCTGAAGTCAATTGGCAATTTATTCTTGCACAGTTCAAACCACTGGGGCGAAACATTACTTTCTTCAAACTGCAATTCAGGGAAAGCAAAACAAAAATTTGCCAATCCCAGAATAGAAAGGGTAAAATTTTTTGAAAACTCTGCAGCTTTCATTTCTAGTTTAGATTTGTTTTGGGGCTTTCCTCTTTTATTCAAGTAGAAATAGGTTTGTTTTCATGGAAATTTTGCGTGCTTATTTTTCAAACTGAGATGCTTGTAATTTATTCCCCAGAAAACGCGCTTTGGTAGAAAAAATTTGGGAGACTGATTTTATTTTTGGATACCGTTGGGGCTGAAGGAAAATATGGAAACTGTTATTTGAATCATTTCAGGCGTAAAACATGGGTTGTTTTTATGGTTTAGAAATTGACAACCATGAAAAGAGGAATTTGAATTTTCGAAATTACTTTATTGTTTGAAATTTTGGTTTTTGTTAAAAATAAATGTTTTTCTGGTTACTGTCTTCAGACGCACAGAGGAACAAAACGGTAGAAATATTGCATCTTTGTAAAAATGTTTCCTCTGGAATGCTTGGAAATATTTAAAATCCAATTACTTTGAAACATTTTGAATTTAACTCGAATATAACTTTCGAAACGGAATTTTACATACTTATCCTAAAGAGATGATTTTCATAATATACATGCATATTTTCAAAGAGTGCTCTAACTTTAAGTCTAACATAAAATTGTAAATCTTTGTTAATATTTAAATATTCGAATTATTTATTACTACAGCTTTTAAGATGCATGTTCTTCAAAACAATTCATTATCGTTTTATGCATCAAAGTTACGGAAATTGGATTTATGTACAAAGACACTAAATCATTCAAATATCTCTGTAAAATGTTCCCCAAAAATAAATAAACAAAACAAATAACTACTTTTAAACTTCACTAATTCAATTTTTTATTGAAATTTGTCACTAATTTAAATTTTTTCAATGGTTACTTAAATTTCCTCTTATCTAAATGTTAAAATATCATCTATAAATCGAAATGGCTTTGGTTAATCCGACGTCCAAACTAAAAATCGTAGGAAATTGCATTTATTTCTGAATTATCTTCTTTAGATAAGTACGTACTATGCTGTGTCCTCTGTGATCGTAATAAATCATTTTTAAGGCCCTTAATTCACTTCATTTTACTGCAATGCAATGTATACAGTGAAAAAAGTAATAACAAAATCCTGATATTTTTAGAATCTTTGAACGCAATAAAAATCAATTGTATTTATCTATAAAATTTTAAAATTTTAAGAATAAACTTTACTGTCATTTTTAGTTTCAAAATTGCCTTTTTTTCTTACTTTTCCCACTTTTAAAACCAGTTTTTCGTAATTCGAATTTCTAGGATAAGACGAAATTCTTTTCTAACCCCATAAGTTTCGAATCAACCAATCAACTGCTCATGTATTTGCTTAATCATTTGTTTAAATACATTAAATTTTCAAACATAAAATTAGTTAATGGGTAAACACTATAAGAATTCATTTTACATATTAGATGATTTGTGTTATAAGGTAATTGAAATTTCGTTTTGACCCGTATAGCTGAAGACCAATTACAATGGAAGAATATAGAGCATTTATAAAACATTTGTTAAGACAAACTCCGGGCGCCGTTCATTGTGATTTCACCATGATGCGGCCTCGGCTCATTTTAAGAATAAAGTCAGCATTTGGACAGCGCTGAATCGTCTTTGGTGATCTAGTAGGCCATCGCCGTACCTATCATGTCTTAAATTCTTACTCTGGGAAGAAATCAAAGCAAAAGTTTATGATACCTTCATTGAATCAGGTAAAATGGTTTCTCCCATATTTGCAGTTTCCGAGGTGCACCGAAACGCGATCTTTTGTTGAGGATTCCATGCAGCGCTGATGTGAAGACCGTGTGAAAGCTTGTGTTCGAAATTTCCCAGTATTGTAAAATATTGTACAATATCATATAATATTATATAATACCGAAAATATTGTACAATATCGTGCAACATGTTGTGCTACGTGGGTTGAAGAAGACGTCTTTCTGCTTCGTACCCCTCCTACAAGTTCGCTGCACTGGCACTAAAACACCCTGTAAAAATATTTGCGGTTATTAAATTATTCAGATTAGGAGCCTGAAAACCAATATAACTTGCACAATTCAATTAATTTTTAATAGGATGAAACTTTAAAAAATTATAAGCTTTAACACCACTCTGAAGTCACCAGCATCAATTGCTAGCCTATGTACTAAACCATTAAGGTATCCGACTAGGTTGAAAAAGTGATTTTCGTAGAAAAATTCAAAACAATTTTTTATGATCTAAAAATAAAACCACAACTTTTAAGATTCTAAAACAGTCTTTGATTTTATTCTTATTCCTTGAATATTTTACTCCCTGATATTTATTTGAACTAATGTTTTATTATATTTTTAAATGCGTTTTCTGAAAAAGGAAAATTCCACTAAAATTGGTTCACGAAAAGCGTGATATCTCCAAAAAAATCATGAAATCAAAAAATCAACCTTTGAGCATGTAATCAATCAAAGATTTTAAGATAGCTTTATTTAGTCATGTTTTACATTTACTTTCAATTCAAAACATAGGATAATTTTGGCGAAAAATCAATGACGCCAAATTTGAATGTTCATAAAATATTTATTTATTAAAATGAATTTTATATTGCTGTCTATTACGTTCTAGATAGTTCGATAAGTACGCATGAGAAATTAAAATTAAATATGTTCCATATTTTTTAAATTATGCTGTTTTTCTAAACATTGAAATTTTTATTAAAATTCTTGAAAAAAATATTATTTTTTAAAACTACTGATGATATATGAATTTTTATTTCTAATTGCGACTATTTAAGCCTATTTTTGCTATTTCGATCTATAAGTCTTTTTTTGTACATGCTTTTTTTAAAAAAATTTCTCCGAACTTTAGTCCGGTACCTTAATTGAAGTGAATTTTAAGATAAAAATTCGTCCATTCACTTATTTTAAATAGCATTTTCTGGGGAAATATAGATGATGTGGAAATTCTTTCTATAAAAGTCTAGTCCGAAAGTCAGTTTCAGAAATCTTTCAGAATTGATAGAGCTTTCAAAATTCTTTCAGAATTTCCTTTACTATTTCTTTGGTTGAATGCATTTTTAAATTCATATGGACTTGATAGGTAGGTTTTATCTGGCAGTAAATTAATGACTCGTTCCTTCTCATAATTTTGGAAAGTTTTAAATTCATTCATTTTTTTCGTATCATTAAATTACTAATATATATTAATTCATTATAATATTATTGTTGTTATTACTTAATAGATTATATTGAAAATCAAAATTATTTGCATTTGGTGTGTTTTTTCTTAATTCATCAATGATGTGAATTATTGAGGACTTTTCTTTTCATGCTGAATAATCTTTATGTATTAAACATGTGATAAAGCTCATTTATTATGAAATGCTAATATTTATGAAAATAAAGCGCTGATTTCAATTCTTAGTTTGCTGATCCAGAAATTATTTAACAAATGTTTTATTGCCATAAATATATTGTTTCTTCAGCTAAGAATCATTATGAATTCCTCACAATTCGTTTTCTGATACATTTTTAATATAATTAAAGATTCAAAAATAAGATATGTATATTCCTTCAATTATTATTAAAAACTTTAGCAATGCAACCAATCAATCAAAATTATTTGTCTATTTTCTAGACAAATAACATTATCTGTAACAAAGAACTGCTTAATTATTTGGAAAATTTCAATTCTATATGAAATGCATTATGAGAATACCTATGCATATACAGGGTGTTTCAAAAAACGTGACCAAAATGAAAGGGTAGGTCAGGCATAGAGAAAGAAGCCATTTTCGCAAAAGATCTTGATGTCGAGCAAACAAATGGGATTTGCTACGGGGGGCTTTTTGTCAGCGAATTAAGTAAAAGAAAATGATTCGCCACAGATTAAATGGAATACAAGTTCACAATAGCACAACAACCCAGTTTTATCAACAACAACATGCGAAGCGTGTATCACTTCAGACAGAAGGTTAATTGAACACTTACTTTAAGTATTTCAACGGCTTGTTGTTAATACTGCGCCCTACTTGCCATTATCGTATCTTTCATGTCACATGCAACTTGTAATGATGTTATTCATGCAACTGAATTGTTGCGCTCTTGTAAATTTGTATTCCATTCAGTCTGTGTCGCATTTTATTTCATTAGGTATATCCTTTCTTTTACTTAATTCACAGACAATGAGTCCCTTTAGGCGAATCTGATTTGCATTTCGGACCCCATGTTTTGCTGAGAAAATAACTTTTTCCTCTATGTTTGACCTTCCCTTTCATTTTTGCCACGCTATTTTAAAACTTCTGTATAGATGAAAGCTTGTTTGTTATCTTTTATATAAATCTACTCAGCGTTTGTCCTATCTTGAGGAAATTTGGCACATGTGCTTGTTAAAACAAATCATTGCCGAATTATTGTAAGTGAACAAATTTACGCCACTTTAAAATGCAAATAATTATCTTACTAATGACATTAGTTTAAGTTCTGTAGAGTATTTAGACGAATTTCTACAAATTTTGAAGCCATTGCGTATCTCTCTCAACAACGCGAAGGTCAATAAATTTTATAATTTAATTAAATTTATTGTAGCTATCATTGTGCATAACCAAGTATAATGGCACAAAGCATAGATTTCCTGTGTTTACTTACAGTAAGAATCGATAATCGTAACTGAAAAAATATCAAATGTGTTTTCAAGGAGCTGTTCACATTATATGAGCTTGAACTAAATATACCTGAAATTGAAAATTTCACTTCTTTCTGAATTGATGGATTTTGTATACCTTAAAAAGGGGTTACTTTGCACTCGTGGGGGTAACTTCGCAATAATGCAAAATTTGTGTGAAAAGTAAAATAGAGATAAAATGATTAGGGGTACGGGGCTGAGACTTTTTTTCTAGCTTCTTGGGAAAACTAACTAGTGTATTTCATTTTTTAAACTTATATAAGAATCATACAAGAGGTTCCGGAAGGAACAGACAATGAGCCAATATTTCAGCGAAAATTTTAGTGCTGAAAAATCTCTGGAGAAGAAAATATGATATTTCTGAAGGCAAGTGCATTTAAATGTATAAGATCTTTGCTTTCATTTTGTTGCTTTGAATGCCAATTATATTTGTTGCTGAAATTTTAATTAATTTTTTTCTGACCTGCGTAACTTTGCACCGAAAAGGAGGGATTTTTTCCACCATGGAAATCTGTGATAAGAAGCAACTTCAGTTGTTTTTCAAAGTTATTTTTGTATTAAATAACAATAAGAAAAATATTTGCTTAAGCTTTTAGATATGCCCAGGGTGTATAAAAAAAGTTAGGGACTTGTAAGTATATGGAGTTCTCTCTAGAGAACTCAGAAGCTTGATTTAACGTGATTTCAAAAGATTAAGGCAGATGAGGCAGAACCATTCTTTGGAACCCCAAGTGAACAGTTTGTTACAAAAGAAAGCCAATTCATACAACTAATTATATAAATACCCTGGTTTTCTCCAATGAGAAGGAAAAGACCGTTACAATGTGTAATCAAATTCAATGGCTTCGGTTTCCCTGTGAATACTACTGTGTTCTTAAAACGATAATAAACGTTTATTTTACTAAGAAGTTGCGGTAATAGAAAGGTATATTAATAAAACACCAAGAAATAATTGGATAAAGCGCCATACTGATTTGAGCGAATGCAATGATGTAAAATTATTAATTATAATCAAGCATTTATGAAATTTATTTTTCTTGTATAATTCCATTCAGGCTTTCAATAAATATATATAGAATTGCATCCAGAGAATTTGTTTTTGTGATATACTGAAAAACAATTAACCAGTGCAAAGTATCCCCACCTATGAAGTAACTTTGCACCAAAATTATGGAACATCATAATTAATTATTAAATCACTGTATGATCCAAATTTAGTTGCAAAACTTTTCTCTAATAATCCCTCAATGAGGAAAAAATTTTTGAAAAAGCCCTTCTTTTAGAGAAATATGTGTACCTTATCTCTAAATTCATGAAAGTCGGTGCAAAGTAACACCGTTTTACGGTTATATGGATTTCATAGTAATTATATCAGACTTTAATTTTGAAGAATTTGAAATAGTTTTGAGAAACATTTGAAATAGTTTAAAATAATTTTTTACCTTTTAATTATCTAATAATTTTTTATCGTTGGCTGCCTTTAAACCTCTAATCCGCCAAACATACTTTCACAGTTTCTTAGGTTAAGTTCTAAGCAACATAATTCGCATTTGGAAGTATATATATATATATATATATATATATATATATATATATATATATATATATATATATATATATATATATATATAAATAAATATAATTTCCTGAAGATCCCTTGTTATATTCTACCAAAAGCTTAGTTATTAGAAAACAGTAGATTGATCTGAAAATTCAGACAATATTCTGTGTTATATACAGGGCAATTATAAACAGCACAGGGTGATGATAATTCAGCTCTCTCAGTCATGATTGCAGTTAGAAAATTTCGAATATTTCATGTGGCAACACCTCTTTCCTTTATTGAAATTTGATGCTCATAGTGAAGAACTATAAATGGTGTATGAATGGTACCTGAAACACTAAAAGAATTGGAAAGAGAGTAAGATAATAGTGACAACAACCAATAAGAACAGATCAGCGACAGAAAGTAATGTATTTTAATGTGTTTCACGGACTTCTCACGGGTGGGCAAAGTATCTTCGCGTGTCAAGGTGGGTATTATGAAGATCATATAGCAATAAAAAATGGGTTCTGCCATTTGAAATTTTCGTAATTTTGTTACTATAACTGTTTTGTCACCTAACTGTGAAAGCTGGAGTGTTGCATTACGTCGCTTAACGCTTGTTAAGCGACTTAATGCACCACCACCTATCTCAATTTTTTGAAATTTGTAAGACCAAGAAGATGTTAAATTTTTCGCAACTAATAATTGAAATTTTTTTGACATCTATTTTCAATTTTCAGTCTTATGTTCATATCAGATGCGAAAAAAATTCAGATGTATGCGTTATTGGTTGTGAAAAATTGAGTATATCCTTCCTCTTTGAAATTTCAAAAAAATGAGGTAGGTAGTGTTGCTTGTTTAGCGACGATTTCTTATCATTCTTGAGCGTATAAATTTACAAACCTGTATCCAAAATTTCTTTCCGTTTGCTTGAATGGCATGATCGCTAAGGACTATCGGCAATTTTTTTTAATAATGACTCTGCATATTTCGTATCTGCTGAGTTCAGATATTTTGAACCAATTTGGCTTATAAATAGATAGAATAAATGAAAAATAACTCAATTTTTAGATTGAAAATAAACCTTATTACGAAGTTTCAGGTATTTTTAAGCATTGAGGGTCAACAAAACTGAAAGCACCATTTCTTTAAAGATGCTAATTAGGATCTCCTAAATATTATTTTCCTGATTATCAGTGAAATTGAATAGAAATCTCTTTAGGTTTGGTACTTAAAAAGGAATTAGGGAATATTGAATAACAAAATTTTGAAAATGGACCAACTAATTAGTTTATGTCGTTAATTGAATTTATTCTCAATCTGCAGTTTTAATGCGATGTTTTTTCACCAGTTCATTTTGAACGACTTGCTTCATTAAAAAAATTAATCTTATTTAATTAAGAATCTCACAAAGGAAGGCCACGCAGATAGAAAGAAAAATAAACTCATGATTAGTGTTTCTTTTTAACATTTGTTTATCTAATTAATAATATGGTGGTTTCAGGAAAACTTGAAATAACAATTTGCATTCCTTTAACAAAATATGATATAACAATTTAAATTTCTGTAACAAAATATTATACAACAGTTTCTATTAATAAATGGGAATGAAGAATTTTCATCCCCGATTATTTCTTTTTCAATGAATTCTTCTAAACAATTGAGAATGAAGAACGTGAAGATATTTTTATAAAGCTTATATTCTTCAATAAACATTTTTTTCAGAAAAAACCTTATTTAACACATACAAAAAATCGACATGTCCTCAAGTACTTCTTACAAAAAAGAAGCATAAAAAATAAATATTTGAATAAAAATGAGTTTCTATTTACAACAACGTATATATATTTACATTTTCTTTTACCACTAACAAAAATTGTTGCCATACTTTATTGGCATTTTTTTTACTATACGTGACACAAAAACCAAGATTTTAATTAGTTCTTGTTGATTTTGGGAAAAGAAATTCCCATCGCTATACTAAACGTTATACTAATGAATACGCTAATAGCTATCGCATATTCATCAGCAAATATTTCAACATTTCGATAAGAATATGAATGTTGTTTTATCATTTTATTGAATACTCTAGGAACACTTGCTTTATAAACCCGTATTCGTTTTCACGCAATGAGATTTTTAAGGAATGCATATTCATTTTGGAATGAGTTTGAGGGATTTCATTATTTATTATTTCTTTTTATCATTTAAGTGTTTTTTATACAGGGTTAATGAATATAAATATCCAAATTATAAGAATTTCAAAGCAATTCTATAGAATGAAGTTAGTTCATATAAAGCGCCCGCATGAAAATACTAATTGCAAGCATCTAATCTAGAAAAGCTAAAATAATGGAATCGATTTTTCCTGACGTGGCAAACACCAAGCTGGCAGCTGGCAGCACCAGTTTAGTTTTGGAATCCATTAAGCATCTTGAAGAAGGAAAAAAACAATAAGAACATAGTGTCCTAGCATAGTGTAAGACATTTTGCATTTAGATGCTAAATGAAAAGAACAGTTATGTTTGTTACGTGATTGTATCTTTTTATGAATGAATTCGATTATATTTCTTCTAAAAGGGGTATAATTCATAACGCCTGAATTGAAAAGGATCTCATGGACTATACGGTAGTAATTAAATCCGTACAAATGCTTTGATACCTTAAGACCTGGTATTGAGTTTTAAATAAGATTGATTAACAGGCAATTTAATGCATTTTGTTTGTCCAGAAAGTAAGATTCCACGATGCAATGAAGAGAGACAAAACATAATTACTCACAAACATTTATCGAAACAGATATAACACTTTTCCAGCTACCTCTTAACATAAGAATCACAGGAATTGAAGCACATGTCATACCCTGAAACCAGTTTCTGTATACCGCATCTAAGAAATTCGCCGCCTGAGAACGGAGCGTCGCGTGATAGCCCTCTGCATATCGTCGTCACTGGGTAAATTCTGCCCGACCAGGAACCTTTTCAGGCGCTATAACAGATGGTAGTCGTTGGGTGTAAGATTGAGTCCACAAAACTTCCCTGGACACCCGCAACTATTGCCGGGAACGAGCGCATGAATAGTATAGGCAAGGCCGGTCTTAAATAAATACTACCAAGGGAAGCGCCGGCCAAGGGGCATCATCATCGGGGTCGGACCCCTTATCTGACTCTGAGGCCAAATCACAAAAATCACGGCGGGTCATCATCCCCTGTGTTAGATTCGGCATTAGCTTGAAGCTGTGGTCACAGAAAGTTCGAAGACCCCCACCACGGGACCCCTTCTACCCCAAGGGGGAGCAGTCCAGTCCGTAATATCTTCGCTTCGAGTAGGCCGGGAATCTCAGTGCTGGAGATAGGCTAACCTCAGGAGGAGTTTGCCGCACCGTGGGCCCAACCAATCTTTGCCGCTGTCCCGCACCAAGAGCATATTGCTCATCATCCAGCCCAAGACCACTAAAAGGGGTCACCACTCCCGGAGAGTAGGCGGAATGGGCAAACATCTCCCAGCTCCCCCGGAACCGCTGCAGCAATTGTTGTGTGCGCAACGCCGCAGGAATCGTGTTGTTGTGGAGCAACACAATGTCAGCACGACGCACCCCACACCTCTCGTTCTGACTGCAATCTGTTCCAGAACCTGAATAGAATGCTGACCGGACAGCATTTCCCAGTGATGACAGCGTGCAGATGTTGCGAGGTAGATGAAAGAGTGCTGTATCTGTTTCAATAAATGTTTCAAGGTTATTATGTTTTCTGTCTCTTTACGGCCACCTGAAATCTTACTTTCTGGACGAACCTAATATTTTTTACACATAAAACTTACAGTTGATAATTTCAGAATATTTTATGTAGTTTTCTGTTTCCGATTTCTTTGCTTTAAGAACTTGGCTACACAATAAGTGGTCTATTAACCGCTATGGATTTATCCCGAGTTAACTCGTACTAAATACCGTAGGTTACGAAGTAACTCAGTCCTTAAGCGGTTAAGCAGATATCTAGCATTGACCATGGTAGAGCGTATTCGATATTTTAACGACACTTTTCAAATCTACAAACAAAGACGACAATGAGAAAAACGGAAATTTTATGCAGAAAAAAAAACGTACGGCAAATTAATAAGAAAAGTTTGATTTAGATATTTTTAGATTCGAATTACCGAAGCAACTGGAAGCTCGGAAAAGGAGAGCTCAATTCATATATCTTACTTTCAAAGACTGGTGGCTGCATCATTATTTTATAGTGTTAGGTATTTAGTATGTCTCTTTGTATATTCACTTGGATTTATTATTTAGTATATTTAATTTGTTTTCTATATTTTTATTTTATTATTATTCTGTGTAATTTTTTTGCTCACTAAAGTTTCTACGCACACCCATTGTAGTGTTTGGCTACCGTTGGCGGTGACTGATCGGACGCTTGGCGCAACTCCTCTAAGGGTTGCTTTCTCTAAACGAGTCAGTTTGAGTGACGACCTCGAGAGGTGAGGTGAGTTGTGGTCGTTATTTTTTTTGGAATAGCTCTGGCGTTTAAGGTGCAAATTACCGCACTGTATCTTCTATGTGTGTTGCTCGTCTTGTGTGTGTCTAACTCTGAATAGAATTATTTTTCTAAAAATCTGGTGTCTTCATTTCAAAAAGACAGCAACACGATACCCATTAAAACTGCAAACTGGATTTTTTTCTGGAGTCAGGGGCGTGTCGTAGTGTAATGTAATGTCGGCGTTAATGAGAGGTAAAGTCGTGTCCTCTTCCGTCCACAACGAGATAGTGGATCACAAACTCAGTTGAATGTTTTAGATTCAAAACATTTTTATTATATCAAAATAAAGTGCATATGAATACGTAAAAACCGGCGACCCGGTTCAATTTCGTAGTAATGGTCCATGAAATGTTTATTTTAAATACTCAAACTTAGGATTTGCGTCAAGGAGAAATGTGTGACACAAAAAGTATTGTGGCGATAAGTAAAGATATTCAATATTTAAAAATTTCTCAATTGAAATTTTAGCATTTAACAGCCAATTACAATTATATGGCATCCAAATCTAATATTTTGAACATTTTACTGCGAAGAAATTTAACGAAACCCCTATATTTTATTAAAAAAATAAGTTGAACATTTCAGCTGGAAATTTTAGAAATAATCTTTGATAAGAAAATTAAATATTATTATTAGATTATATAAAAGCTTCAAGTTAATAAATGTTTGAAATTTATTGAATTACTTATTACTAAGCAGTTGATGGATATTAGTTTCAGTACATTACTTTCAAGGTATTACCAATAATACTTAAAAAACCCGTTTCCTAAACTTATTTACAGCATATTTTGTCAGTGCAACAGATATATACTCAAAAAATAGTTTTATTATTAAATTTTTCATTCTTTTTTGTTCTTTGGATGCTGCCCAAACTATTACAAGGTGCTGAGTTAACTATTCTTGTTATTTTTTATGGTAATTCCTTGAAAATGAAATTCTTATAACTAGAGCTCTCTTCTTTACGTACATTCAATGATTTTTTTTCAAAGTATTAAAAATCAGGAAGTTCTCTTTATAAGTAATTTAGAACGAGAAGAGTGCAAAAAAGAAAAATATGCAATTTTACGTTCAGTCAGCTTATTTCCTATAACTTAACACAACAGATGTTTCTGAAAGTCTTGCTTTATGTATAAATGGGAAATCTCCGTGTTTTAGTATGGAACATACACAACAAAATGGAAAATGGATGAACAGAGAGTAATAATGACTTTGACTACAACGGTATGAAAAGTTGAAAGGGACATGATTTAAATGATAATATTAAACAACAAAGGTTTTGCTGGTGAATGAATGAGTGCTTAAACAGAATTTCTACCGTCATCTTTCAATTCAAACGCACATTTTCTTTCTTTCAGAAACAAATACATATTCTTATGCTTATTGTTAAAAGATAAAAAATCAAAAATCCTTCAGCATTTAAAAACAGAAAGTATCATCAATCTACTTTATGAAAATTATTTTTTTAAAAGTTATGCGCCATTTTTGTTATAATGTACCATCATTTTATGTACTATATGCTAACACTAATGTGCGAAAATCAAGTAATGTGTAGATTATCTACGTAATTTGCAGAGCAACTAGAACGATTAGTTAAAGTGAGGGAAATAGTTATATTTCTCACATAATGTATTTAATTAGTAGATTATCTTGATTATCAGCACATTATCTGCGTGGTACTCGTTAAATTGAAATGTGATTTTTTCTGGTGCAACTACAGCGTTTTTGTAAAATTAAAATACTACGCACAAACAGTTTAATAGAAAACTCACAAAAATATTACTCCTTAGACATTAATATAACAATCAGCAAACTATAAATAAAATTCGCTAACAACTGTAAAACCTAATAGCATTTGTTTCTTAGAAAGAAGTCTTTTATAATCAGCTTGCCCGTCCTTAATATTGGTAATCCTGTATGTTAAATTATTGATACGAAAAACATAACAAATTAAAATTTCTTCCTTATTACTTGATAACTCAGAAAAATATCTTATTTTGTAAATAACTTCGAACTTTAACGGAACAATTCAGATAAAGTGCAGATTAACTAGGTGCCGTAAAACGGGATTACTTTGCACCGATTGTTTCCGACAGAATTTCGTGATTATTTACTTGTATTTCTCTAAAAGAAAGGTTTTTCTAATTTTTCCTCATTGAGGGATAATTAGGGAAGAGTTTTGTAGCAAAATTTGGATCAGACGGTGATATAATATTTAATTATGATTTTTAGAAATTTTTGTGTAAAGTTACCTCATAGGTGGGGATACTTTGCACTGGTTGATTATTTTTAGTATATTACAAAAAAATCCCTGGATGCAATTCTAGATATATTTATTGAAAGCCTGGGATAAAATATATAAGAAATACCTGATCATAAATCATTAATACCTGATTATAATTAACAATTTTATGTCATTGAATTCGGTCCAATGAGGATGGCGCTTTAGGAATCCTTTCATCCAATTATTGCCGGTTGTGTTATTAATACACCTATCTATTACCGCACCTTCTTAGTAAGATAAACATTTATTATCATTTTGAGATCTATGTTATTGACAAATTCGAAAAGACTTCGAATTCATTGAATTAGACTACACTTCGCAATGATCTTTTCCTTCTCATTAGAGAAAACCAGGGGATTTCCATGTTTAGTTATAGGAATTAGCTTTTGTTTGTCACAAACTGTTCACTTGGGGTACTAAAAAAGTTTCTGCCTCTTTAAAAATACCCTAAACTTGTGAAAGCGCGATAAATCAAGCTTCTATGGTCTCTGGAGAGAACTCCATATATATACAAGTCCCTAACTTCCGTTTATACGCTCTGGGCATATCTGAAGCTTAAGCAAACATTCTTCTTATTATTATTTAATACAAGAATTAATTACAAAACCAACTGGGGTTGTTGTTGATCACAAATTTCCATGGTGCAAAGAATCCCTCCTTTTCGGGGCAAAGTTACCCCAGGTCAGAAAAAAATTAATTATAACTTAACTAACAAATATAATTGGCATTCAAAGCAACAAAATGAAAACTAGGCTTATTATCTTTCAGATTTAAAAGCACTTGTCTTCAAAAATGTCAAGCTTTCCTCACAAGAGACATATTTTTCAGCACCAAAATTTTCGCATTAAAATTTGGCTCATTGTCTTTTCTTTCTTGAAACTCCTTACTATTATATACGTGTAAGGAATGAAATACTTTAGTTAATGTTCCCAAGAAGCTAGAAAAAAATGACGGGAGGCTGTCTTTTTCAAACAGCCGCTGATATTACAGGCTTACGACTACTTTACTTGCGTGACTCGTTTGTTTCTCTTTGTTACCGAGATTCTATTTGTTTCTCGAAGCTTCTCGGATTCTCTTTGTTACTCACGATACTTTTTTGTTTCTCGAAGTTACTCGCGATACTCTTGTTTCTCGAAGTTACTCTCAATTCTCTTTTTTTTTCTCTGAAATACTAATGTATTGAAAATTGACGAACTAAAATGAAACTAAGGTTACAATAAAAATATTTTATTTCTTAATAAAATATATTACAATGTCAATTCTTTTATTTTGAATTCTTAAATGGTGCGTGGATATGTTACAATTTTGTAAAGGGTCGGTCTATGATATGAAAAGTAACATATATAATTTAATCATTCGGGACAAATGTTTTTTCGTAAAAGTTGAATCAATATATGAATTTCCCAGAGTACTTGGGTAATTTGCTGGCGCCATGTTCAAATTAAAATGCTTCTTCATGAAACCGAACGCTTTCTTATTCCTTTTGACATCTGCATTAAATTCACCCACAACAATAATTGGAACATCTTTATCTATATGAAACTCTTCATCGATCAGAAAACTTGTCTCTGAATATTTTATAACTGCGTTGAATAAGAACATTTTTAAATGGGGTGCATCTAATCCCGGATCTAAACAGAAGACAGTATACAACGTGACTGACCATTAATTGTAATATCGGTCATAATTACAAATATCCCCAGCGCATATGTCTCGTAATCGACGTTTATTATGCACAGTAAAATATATAGGCTTACAATCTGCTACACTATTTAGATTCCTATAACTCGCCACACCTCTACATTTTCTCTCTTGTTGATCACTTTTACCCTTCAAAGTGTTGTTCATGAAGGCCTTTAATTCAAAAAGTTCCATATTAATTAATTCATCTTCATACTTCCAAGTTTCAGACATTGCTATAAAGTCTGACTGCTTTAACCCCTTCGGCCCGGGTGTCGTAGTATTAGGAAACATCTTTATATTACTCTAGATTCCACATTTTCCAGAATTTAAACTTCAAAATCCTATGTCCTGTTAATTATGCATTCTAGAATAGCAACATGCTTTTTATTTCTGCTCAACAATTGGCAGCATAGTCGTGACAGAGAAAATAATGGAGACTTTTGGCCATCTGTAGTAAAAACGCAAGAGCATGTTTTTTGAATTCTCAGAAACATTGACATATTTAATCCTCTGCTTTTTGAAAATTTCCATAGTATAAATCATACTATACCTGCCTAATTCAGTGCTTTTAACATAAAAATAATGAAAAGTTGAACTACAAATGAGAATCAAACATTTGTTCGACTAATAAGACATCAGGGCTTAGAGCAAACAAGGTGAATTTTTATACTTGTTCCGTTATTAGAACACCGGGTGTCTATAGTGCAAGACTTGTACTTTGTTCTACAGTTAACGATATTTTTGCTGAAAAAACTTTGTGTTGCACGTAAATTTTGCGTATTTTACAGTTTTTATTCAATTATTATCCATTTAAATTGATGCCAAATTGAAAGCGGAGCGACAATGTAGTTCAGATAAATGTGTTACCGAAGCTGGCAAAATAGCTGCAGTGAAATGGCATGGCAATCGTGTGAACGTAGTTAAAATATGGAGCAAAAAAGATGTCACTTTTGTTGAAGTTTCCAGGCCTGATATTGTAAAGTTTCACAATAAAAGTATGGGGAGGGTGGACAAGCATGACTTATTAATGTCATTGCACCAAACGGATATAAGGAGCAAAAAATGAACCCTCTTAATCATGTTTCATAATTTAAATATGGCTAAAACAAATTCTTGGTCATGGTACAAAAGAGATACAAATTGTTCTGAAATTCCTCAGAAGAACTAAAGAGATTTATTGGACTTCACATTTCAAATAGCAGAAGCTCTCTCATTTTCAAATCAGTCAGCAGCCCCTTCCAAACCCGGGCGTCCATCAGGTCATAGCCCTGCTGTACCACCTCCGAAGATAAAGTTAAATCTGTCAGACCCTGCATTAATGTGAGATTTGATGGGACAAACCATATGATTGAACGAAGTTCAAAGCAACAAAGATGCAAATCGAAAGGTTATACTTTCAAAACTTCATCTTTTTGTAAGAAATGTGAAGCATATTTATGTTTTCATGCTCAAAGAAATTTTTCAAATCATTTTTTTTCAAATTAATTGCAAATTGAACTTAAAATTAAAAAAAAATTATTTTCACTTAATTGAAACCAGGTGTACTATTATTAGAACATTTTAATTACTTTGCTAATTGACAAAACATTTTGATATTTTATATTTATGTTACTTATATATAATATAGCATATTTAGCCACTCACAGATTTTTTATTTGTCCTGTCCATAATTCAAGGTCGAAGTGGTTAAAATCCAAAATTAATTAAAAACTAATCTAATATTTTAAATCATTGAAAACAATTCGTTCTTTCGATGCACCCAGTACGCCTCAGAATTAGGCAATGATTTCAATAAAGTAAAGTTCTTCTCCACACACTCGTTGGCGAATGCTGGATCTCTATTTCTTTCCGAGTAACATTTACCATGTTGCGGACACACCAAAACGATCTCCTTATACCATAAACAATTCTCATGCGCAATATTTTCATAATTTCATGTGTTGTGGAGTAACTCCTCTTCGATCACTCCTGCGTATTTCCCTCGTGACAATCATATATGGTATCGTCTTTGAATTTTCTATCGACACCCTAATATATTGCTGGTATTGGATGGGGGTAATAATAATTATAAAACGTTATTGCAAGGTAGGTGCCCAATGTTAAAATTCAGATTAATATATATATAAATTATTAAATCAATACTTGGTGCTGAAGTATAAAACATAATAATATGCAATTCTTGCTGCACTCTTATAAATCACCTACCTTCGCAGACCTGAAAAAACCTGGCCGCTAAAGAAATTAATAAACTGAATACCTAAGATACATTGCGTTGTTTTTTAAAAAATAGAAAAATCAAAGAAAGCCAAAGTTCTTAACTTTTAAATATTTATTTATTGACAATTAATTAAAGATTATTACTGCCAAATATAAATTACTCATGTTCAAGAATATCGACATAACAAAATCGATGCACTATACCATACATATATAGAGAAGAGATAAAATATACACATGAATACAATGCTTAGAAAATTAAGAAAAATGGATTATACTTTGTCGCAACTACATTATATCGTTGAAAATAGGCACAAAAACATCATCCCGGAACGATTGTTAACATAGCCCATTTTATTCCGAAAACTTGGTGAAACACTTTGATGAAATTGCAAGAGACTTCTGCCACTCAATTCAAATTTTGCTACATGAGCACTATTTCGTTCATACACTGAACTGCTTCTTACGTTTGGTGATTGGTAAAAAAGAAAAATCAGACCGCCACTCAGATTAAACTTTCAATAACTGATATATTATATCAGAATGCGTTGTCTCATACAACCACATTTCTTGGCTTCCATTCAAAATGGCACAGCGTCTTACTGTAGAGGCACAAGACGATAAAAAAATTCGTTATTTTTTTACAGCACTGTCGGCCACTCGTTCCATTTTCAAATACAGTGATTTATTCTCACCGTGAACTTGTGAGTCATACTAAATCAGAGTTTTCGGTCATAATCAATACTGCAGAGATTCCAAACCAATCTTACGTTTAGCAACACGCTTTTGCAGTGCGACGTCTGTTATATTCAATACTGAAGATGCCCAACACCAGATCGTCTTTTAGCAATACGCTTTTTTATTCAGACGTTTTCTTCAGAATAATATTTTTCTGCTGGTTCTACATCTTACAATAGATTCAGATAAATTCTCTAAGCCGGTCAACACACCTGAAAGGAAGAAAACCGAAGGAAAAAAATCCAACGGATTCGACCCCTAGGGTGTGACCGTTGCGTTCCGTATTTTAAAGCAATCTAATTCAGACAAAGGAAAATGCTTCCAGTGAAACGCCAAAGCCAAATAACGCCAAAATTCCTTCGCAGAACAAGATGGCAAGGAAATAGTCCCGTTGAAAAATTTTGATTTATAAATTAATAAAGTTGAAACATTAATGGAAAAGACATCAAAAGTTAAGACAATTAATATTTAAGTCGATTACAAAGTAAATAATTAAGAAAAATTTAGATATTTAATGAAACTGCTAAAAATTACCATTTGAATTTCAAAAGTTCCCAGAAATGCCACAAGAGATGAAAGAAACTTTGGTGGCGAAGAATTAAATAATTAAAAATACTGATAAAACCGAAAAATGATGTAGATGCAATTCTTGCAATCTAGCAGATTGAAAGGATGATTCCTCAACAAATACATCGTATATCAAATTCAATGGTTTACAGTTATGTCCCGGTGCAATGTCAAGACAATGTTCTTCGTTCCACTATAAAGTCTGTTGTCTGGCTGTAAGTGCTTCTGAATCTGGGACATTTTCATCAATGTATTCCATTTTATACTTTTCGGAATCATTTGTAGAGCAAGTGTAACTATTTAACACACTCAAATCGATATTTATTTTAAAATGCTTATGCTTGACTAGTACTGCAAATACTCCAACCAAGCTCTAACAACTCGGTTTCTCATTACACCTCTCAATTAAATTGATTTATAAATTAATTAGACGTTTCTTGATGTTATCATTGAATGCTTGATTATCATCCAAGTTTCTCGGCAAATGCTGTACCATTGTTTTGACATCAATTGGAACATTAATTACTTGTCCAACAACAGCGTAGCCTTCAGATCTCAGCCGTCGAATTTGTATGAATGGCAAGCGAGGAGATATTAGACGTTCACTTATCGGATCTAACCACGGCAAATCAGGACGATCCGGATAGATGAACCCATTAGTTCTTTACAATGACGGAATTTTACTGTTGTACAGTGATATCTTGCACGATCCACACAAATTGAAGGCTTGAACATCTTTATCAGGAAACTTCTCATTTTTACACGACGGTGTTACATCTTTGAGAAACCACACGCTATCGCAAACATTACAGACATGTCCAAATTCGTTCTCTGTAAAATGTTTTGCAAAGTGTTTTGTACAATGACCATCGATTTCCTTCCAAATTCGTTTTCGAAGACACTCTATACTGTAATTCGGAATGGGTAAACACAAACCTGAATCCATTGTGAACGAACCTGTTGATGTTGGAGCACCTCCGTTTAATTGCAAATTAGCTACCCCTGCCTCTACAGCCATTTTGTTTCGTAACATCGTTTACATCTCTCTTTTGAAAATAAGGCCGAATGTTCCTTATTTTGCTGTTTCTTTCGTTCCCTCTCCTGCTGCTTCTTTTGTTATTTTTCCTGCTGTTTCTTTTGTTGCTTCTCCTGCTTCAACTATTCTTTTCTTAACTTCTCTATATCTCGGTGGCGTTTCCTTTTTTGTAAATTTACATTAGGAGCCATTATTGTATTTAATTTGTCGAACCAAATTTTCAACTCAATCACGAAATCTCGCTTGCCAAAACGTCAGCCACATGTGCGCGCTCACCTCAAGCGTGATGTCACCAATCCATGCGTATTTTTCCCAACTTTGCGACTCAGTAACTATTGCCAGTGCCATTACATTATCCACTTCCCTTTTTAGATTATTTGATCATGTTTCATCGTTTGGTAAATTAGTTAAAATTATGGCAACTAGTTTTCTGTTTAGTTTAATGTTTAAAAAAAGGAATTGCGACTACGAACCATTTTGCTATGCCTTTCCATGTAAATATTCTGTTTCCTCTTAAATAATTGTTCTTTTGTTCATATATACTCAATGTTATGCATCTGAATAAAATGGATTAAAATCTACGATTACGTTTACAACAGTAGTCGCTGAACTACAATTCCGATTTTCAAATTATTTTGTAACTTCTGGTGTTACCCTTTATCTCTAAAATAAGACATTAGTTACGTTTTTAAGATATGCTATAATAAAACCACTACACTAAATCACAAACCAACACACTAATAAACCAGAACTCATTTAATAAAACACAATTAACAACTAAATTAAGTAAACAGAGAACAATAAACTTTAAAGATAAAATCTTACGAACCATGCTACAATTCAAACCCATTAACAAATATCCATCCAACCGCACACAGGGAATGGAGAACCAGCCAAACGCACACTTCATCATACCACACTCTTGATATGGCTTTTATTTATAAAAGCAGCGCCCTCTGGCATGCCAAGCTAGAGGTGGCGCCCTCATCTGGTTTATTTCTCAACATATGCAGTTACCAAGATATAGAGGATCTTCCAAACAACGGTTTTTGTGGCATTTTGGCGTGTGAATCAAATTCCTTCCTGAGACCCCAATGGGAGGAATGTAGCCCAACTTTAAAAACTCTCAACCTCATATCCATAATCAGTTGATCTCTATTTCACTTTTCAGACAAATTTTGCACTGATGTAAACTTACCTCCACGAGTGCAAAGTAAGCCGTTTTACGGTAATGCGCATCTTTATGGTTTATGAAATTTAACGCTTGCATAAATAATATCATATTTTTAGGCCAGTTTTGGTGAACGTATGATCCGATGGCCAGAATCAGACTAATGTAAGCTTTTTAAATGACGCACGTGTTGATTCTTAAAAACTTATTTATTATAAAAAAATATTAAAATTTAAAGTATAATATACAATGTCGAATTTATAAAAAACTATATATTTCTAAGTGGATGTTGGCTAACGGATTTTCTATAATATCACTGCATCTGTGTATGACAGTCTGTCAGAAACTTTGGCCAACATATTTATTGCATCTTTGAACGGTCGCAGCTCCAACTCGCAGTGTTTAACTAATTGGTAGCCTAGCCGCACAAGTCTAGTAGTGTTTAATAACCCAACTTTATCATTATTATTTCATTTTTTAATTTTGAACTAAAAAAAAACGTGAATTCTTTTAGACGATTTTAGAAGTGAGAGCGAAAAAACATCTACAAATCTTCTGTGTTTCCAAATTATTGGTATCCTTTTCTCCAAATTCTCCCCTCTTTCCAAGTGACACAACTGACTCTATGACTAGTATTATAAAAATAATGAACAAAATTTGACATAGTTTTCAAAAGGGTTCACCATCACTGCTATTGGTTAGGATATAAAATATCTCCTTTTCCTTTGCACTTTTTGGGACGCATTATTTCGGACATTTAAAATTCCATTTAAATGATTTCATCCGTCAACCTAATCTGAAGACCACTCTTTGAGCTCCGGAATGAGCAAAATGATACTAAAAATTTCTACTTTCGACGATTATTTTTGGATGATTACACCTTTAAATATTGCATCCTAAAGAATTCCGAAAGAGCATTTTGAGATACTAATATCTCCGTCGAGTCATAAATTCGTATTAATGTGTTACCTCTCTCGCTATGCGTGGATTTCAGTCATTTATATTCTTCCTAATGTAATTTGAATCATGAATGAGACTCCAATGGAGGAAGGATATTAATTTACGATCTAAAATGATTTCATCATCTTTTTTCGTGAAGTTTATCTGTTGATGCATATTTATTGCCATTATCATAAGCCTTTTTAAAAAGAGTTTCTTTTATTTATTGAAAAGTACATGTTGCGTAATGAGAAATTGATTACACCGCGCTGGATTGAATCCAATTTTTCAACTGTTCTTGTGTTGGGAAAAAGAGCTATTTCATGCTACAATTATTGGCCGTGTTTTTCAAAGGACATTGATTTCAAATTAACTGTTTTCCATTTCATCATACAAGCTTTGCTTTTCCATTTCAAATTCAATATCTGTCACATTCGGATGCTTCTTTAAAATCATAGCGAATTCGGAGGATTTTATACCTGATATATTTTCAGTTAGAATTGTGGTTATTTTTATAAATGTTTTCAGCTGGATTGCATTCAAATTTTTAATGGAATTTATTTAAGATTGCCTTGAATTTCTTCACAAAATCTTCGTTTACACATTTAATGTAAATGAATGAATTCAAAGCAGGATGACATGAAAACAAACGTGAAAATTTAAAATTATAGTTTGAGTAAAAAAATTGTAAGGGAAGGGAGGGTAAGAGTACGCACCTAGTGGAATTTTCGTTATTAAAATGAGAATTGAAAAGTCAGAGCCTCGAAAATATACTGAATTATAGTTTATTAACTTAGAAAGAAGGGTGCAAAAAATTAAAATTTTATCTTTAAAAAATATGTATAGTACGAAACGCAAGGGAAAAAAATGCCAAATGCGTACTCTTACCTGACGTCGGGTAAGAGTACGCAGGACGTGAGGCCAAGATTACGCACCCTGAAAATTTAGCATTAGTCGCATACAAATGCTCCAATGCCGTCGTAACTAGATCATTCCTCATGCGACCACTCTTTACATAATCCACACAGGATCCAATCATCGTCATATGTTTGTTCGCACCCTAGTCATATTGCTCCCTCATTAATTGGATTTCTATGGACTGGAAACTTTTTCTCCAGACAACAGCCCTTCAGATTATTATCCCAATCTCATTTTTAATAATGATAATAAAATAAAATACAAAGTTCTGTTGGAATGGCTGTTTCAAATTACAGAACGGATAAGAGTACGCATATCTGGTCTGTGCGTACTCTTAGCCGCCGATGTATTGCTTCTCTAAATCGTCCATAGATGGACGTAGAATTCACTAAAGTTAAATTCTAACGTGGCCACGTTGTTCTGAAGGGAACAAACCTCATAATGATATTTACTTTGAAGGAAAGCATTAGTCATTTATTTACAAAAAATTAAGATTTCTTCACAGAAAAATTACATGCTAATATAACGAAATCATATATTACCTGATAAATGAAAGACAGCAAGGATGAAAATAATTATGGCGGTCGCTTGAGATAGCTGAAAACACATATGTTGATATGATCACACTTGCTTCTGCTTGCACTGTTCCCAATCCCTGCGTATTCTTACCCTCCTTTCCCTTATTCTCAGTGGAAAATTAAATAGAAAAATACTAGTGAATATTTTGCTTCGCTTTTTAAGCCAGCAGGTAAAGTAAGCACTAAAGTGGGCAGATATCTTCATTTCTTTTCTACATTATTTTATACTTATTGCTAACATTCACAAACTAACTTTGTTTTTGCTAAATTTTTGCCACTGTTATTTTTGTGATAATTTCTTAGTTTCTCGTGTCCCAGATTGCTTTTAATGTTAGTGATTGCAGTATTTTTTAATCTCTTTAGAACTGGAAAAATGTATAATTCAGACTGATTACTGAAATTGAAATGTGACAGCTGAAAATATCTTGTTTTAGAGCTAATATAAATTCTTCTAACTTAAACATCTCAATAACATTTATTAATTAATAAAAATGACCGTATTTCATTGAAACACAATTAACATATAGTTAAATATAAATTGAATAAGAAATGAAAACGTGGCACTTAGAATGAATGCGAAACTATTTGCAGAAGCAGCGTATTTCTTTTTTTTTTATCTAAATGCAGTTTCTATCAATATTATGACTCAACAAGATATAGTTATGTAAGTCATATGAAATGAATTCAAGTTCACACATAATGGGGAGGAATAACAAACTAGTTGATGATGATGCATTAATGTGTGATGTTATTCATTATGAAACAGCATATGGTGCATTCTAATCTTGCGAAGCTAAAGCAAAACAAGCATTTTTCACCTAAAACTATTTTCACACACAAAGAGCTTCTCTGATAGATTTAAATTGACAACAAATGATTGAAATGGCTTGTAAAAATAAATCGTTTCTCTGCTCAATGAACTAAGTAACAACGCATTTGTTACATGATCACATCAAACCACAAGAGAGGCATTGACGGGATTATTACATTTGCCAAGATATGAGCCATGAAAAATTTTTATCATCCGTAAAAAAATGTTTTACAGATACAGATTACGACTCATCTCCACTTAAAAGACATCATCAGTAATTTTAGCGACTCAAAGACCATTGCTGGATCTCTACTTGCAACATTTCAAAGGAAATAAATTTTGGATATTGGCCAACATCATAAGAAGAAAGACGCAAAAAGAGAAAAAAAATTACTTTTTCGACCTACACAGAGACAGAAACGGAACGGAAGAATCTTTTTACACACGTTTATTGGGAGAAAAAAAACTCGAAAAGTGGTCTCCTGGGATTGATGGGCACAAAAACAAACCATCTCTAAGAACTGGCGGTGGAGTTTTGTTTTATGGGAAGAAAATGCAGCAGAAAGTTTTTAGAAATGCTGGAAAGTTAATCCTTTGGGTTTAGAATATACTTTTGAAGTTTTAAAGGGAGATCTTGTTAGTGTTTCTTCCTGATAACTAAGTGAAAGACCGAATTTTTTTCGTAAGTATGACATCTTTGGTTTCTGAGGTTTGATATATACTATTATATGCAATTATATATATTTTTTTAGTTTTGGAAGGTATTTAGCAACCAAAAAATAAATAAATTTTCACAAAATAAAACAAACTTTAGCAATTCTTAGAATATCACTAACTTATCAAAACATTTTCATTCTATATATAAAATTATGCATTTCTCAACCCATTAAATTACTAGTAAAAGACTAAATAATTATTTTAATTAAAAAATTATATGAACAATTATTTGAGTATGATCAGGAAATGTTTATCTAGGGAAGATAAACGGTGGAAACAATATGAACATCGCGAAATATTTAAACAGAGATGAAACAAAAGATTTTCTTAGAAATAGTTGTCTACTCCGAGAAAATTGCAGCGTTAAATTATTCTGAAATTGAAATATCTTTTCCTTAAATATGAAATTGAAATATCTTTTCCTTAACTCTATTATATCATGTAATTGAACATAGAACTTAAAAATAAACTTGAAATTATGTTTGAGCGTGAATAATTAAACACCTTGTATTTAAAAATTCCATTAGAAAATCAAATAATTGGCTCCAGAATTTAATTAATGTGGAACTGGTTGTTGAGGTTGTAATATATTTTTCCAATAAACAGTACAGTTCAAACAGTACAACGAATAGAAAACAGTAACATATTATCAAGTATCATACATTTAAGTTAATAATCCAAAAAAAACTTTATATCTGAAATTTAAGTTAAATTATTCATCGTTACCTATGTGTTCCATTTCGAAATTGGTCTGAATTCAATTATTTTAACGATTGTAATTTCAGATTTCAATCTTAAGTGCAGTAATTTTTGAAAGAACGCGTGAACTTATATATTTTTATAAGTATTATCACTAAATGTTAAGAGCAACAGGAAGGAAAAATGAAATGAATTAAATCAGTAATCAAAACTGAAATGAGTTTTTCAAACAATCATTGAAGCTATTATCACGTGAACCCTTAGTCAGCATCACTGAAGTTTCATAATTGTTCAACTTCATGACATGTTGCTATTGGACTTTTATCTAGAGTAGTACGGCAAATCAAACATCGCAATTTTTTTATTATTTAGATATGCAGAACTGCATATTTTATGGTATTTATGCTACAAAATGTTTTTATAACATAGATATAAGCATGGTTTTTATTCAATAGTGTTAATTTACTGTCATAAATAAATTGAAGTCTTCTTAATACATAGATATATTAAAAGCTGCGAAATTTTTCCGGAACTCAGCATTTCCTCTTGTATTAGAGGAAAAAGGATAAAAAATCTTTCTCCTTGGCATAAAATAAAATCTGCACTAAATATTCCGAAAATAAACGTCAAACCATATCTCTTAGAAAATATCCCAAGGCTATAAACCAAGCAATTGTTTATTTCATATATAACAATGATACACAGCAGTAATATCAATACGATATTAGTTTAACGTGCCTGTTTTCGTTGGGTAGGCAAAACAGCAACATAAAAAGTAATAGAGATGCAATAAATAGAGGCATTTGCTTTGGTGATATCTCCTATTAGTAGTAAGTGCGGTTTCTGCTTCGGCATGCTTTAGCCCACGGCCACAAGACTACAGCTTCTAATGCTGCTGTAGATGTAGAAGAGTTCGTGGGAACGGATATTTGTTGAGGAGTTTGTTTAGGAATGGATATCTCTGATCAGAGTTTCGACAAAGCAGTGCTGAAATAGATAATGTGTGCTTGGTATTTTTAGGAGTGGGAGGGGGAAATTAAAAAATGATTTTTGATTACTTCAGAAGGTTTTGAAAAGATATATAATAAAATTTTAGAAAAAAATTCAGGAAACGCTGATATTTAGATTTTTTCCATTTGTTTTATAACAACAAATTCTGTTATATTTGGAGAATTTGTTGAGTTGTGGTTCAATATTATTTGTACAAAATATTTTGCTTCCACTTGTTGGCAAATTCTCATTTTCTATATGAATAAAAAATTCAGAATTTTGGTTTTCAGAGCTGATATAATATTTGAATATTTTGTTTAAGAATATTTCTTAATATACCACTGCATTTCAAGTTCATTTTAGTTAAGTTGTAGAAACCGCCAGTTTTGATGTTACGCGAGGGTTTTTTTCGGACAGACCTCTCAGATCAGAACCATGATCAGATATCGAGACAACCCTCTCTTCTGACTAGCGGGATGACATTTAACCCTCAAAGACAAACCCACATACAAAGCTGATCTTCCGTGGAATAATTTCTCTAAAACGTAACTCTCCAATCCCGAAACCAGGTATTGTATGGAGAACTAAACTAGTTCTATGTTCTATTAATTTCATATTGTAGAAAGTTTCTTTGCAAAAACTGCTTAATATATTTATATAAGCTTTTTTTACAAAATATAGCTATATAACATATATTATTAACTGTTTATGTTATCAGTGAATTATAGAATGAAGTATTATATGTCAAACACAACGTTTGTTAAGTAGACTCTCCTCAAATCTCTTCCCACATTTGATTGCATTCGAAGAATTTGTGCTGAATTGCTAGTTCACGGTTAACAAACTTTTTCGTGACTTGCTCGCTTCCTGAAACGGTTTCTTTAATACAGATACCAGTTGAGGAAGAGAAGAAGTCCCCAGATACCAGTTTGTCAGCTATTGCTTTTTTATTAAAGCGTTTCAGCAATTTAGGGTTGATGCGATCGGATGTTCTAGGGTGATGACGACAGCCAATGCATATCCATTTCTCTTCGAAAGGGTATTTAAACATTTGTTAAGAAACAATTCCTTTTCGCATCCTTCCTTAATAGTGATTGCTATTCTGAATTTCATTTTTTAAACAGACAAACTGTTGTCGACACTGATGTCTATGTCACTTCAAAACTCAATAACAAATTTTTGAAAAGGAAAGGTAAAATTCTTTCACGTTCACAACTGTCTCAAGAAATTAATCACCGAGAAAAAGCAATTTCAATTATTTTTTTCTGTTGTAAGAATTTGCAAATGATCCGAAATATCGATTTAAATTCAAGCAACAGAACACTTAATGATTTTTCAAATTTCTAAAATATTCATCTTGCTTTATAAAAACTTCCATCTTCTCTTAGGTCTTTCAGACGCTAATACATTGAGACGGACAAAAGAAAAAAATTCTGTTTATGAAGTTTTCTAATACACGGAGTTTGTATGAAGTGTGGAATAAAAAAAGTAGGTTATATTGTTTAGCAACGGATTCGGAAACTCTCCGCGCTTTTGCGCATGCGCCGGGTGAAGTTATTTTCATCAAAATAGGGGGAAAGTGAAGAATGGAAGGGTGATGTTTACATTTTACTGAGCGTGATGTAACAAAGAACTCCGGAAGTACGCTCCTATGGCTCATTGCCTGACACCCCTTTCCGGTGTAAAATCGTCCAAAAGTGGTAGTCTCGAAATCCGTTGCTGAACAGTATTCGAGTTTCCTGAATGTTTTTCATAAAGCCAGGAAATGTTTTGACGTCTCATGCCTAGTTAGAAATGAGGATATTAATTTATCCTGATTATAAGAATTTCTTTCATCGACTTTTTTTTGGACATTCCCTCGAGTTTCTTTCTATTCGAATATGACAAAAGGAAGACTATAATCTTTCAACGAAGGGAATTCATAAGGTTCTGTGACTCACAGCGTCTAGAGTTAATAGAATTACCCTGAAATTCTTACGGAAGGACTATATTAAAATTGAAAAAGAAATTGAAATTATGAATAAGGGTTCAATCCCCCTCTAAAATGGGCAAACCAAAATATAAATCTGTTGAATTAGTTTTTGTAAATATTGAAATCCTTGATCAATTTCTCTAGAAAATATTTGCAGCAGCCTATACGAATTATATCCGAATAAATTATGATTAAAGAAGCTTAACATAGTATTCCTTTCTAATAGATTATTGCCATTCAATAGAGATTGAAATTCGTCACAGAAAAAAATATCTGCCATGAGAATAAAATATTGTATTAGATACAGAAATATGCATATATAAAACATTTAGATCGAGGTTTGAGTGTGCGGATACATTGCACGGTGTATTACACATTTTCAGAGATCCTGGTGCACAGAATATGGAAATTTTGATTTTTGTGTAGCTTTGATTGTGTATTACCAAAGAGCGTGTATTGTTTGTAAATATGTTGATTTGTTAGGATAGAGATCATTGTTATACGCCTACTCAAATAGTATGTTTCGGTACCTCAAACGAATGAGAGTTCATTTTAAAAATTTATTGTAAGTAGGTTTAGATTGTAAAGATTAAATTCATGTCCCAGAACTTAATGAAAATATCCATTTAGAAATCAGAAACAACAATAGAGAAAATTAAATTTGGTAGAAACTCATATGAAAGTTGCAGTGGGTCAATGGGATTGTGATATTCGTCGAAATCTTCTTTATTATCGACAAGAAAAAAAAGAATATAAGGAGAACAACCAGAAAGGAGTTACATTCTGTCTGCAAAACATTTACCGTGTTATGTTATAAGGTAGTATTGTACAGTATCAAAGTTTGAGGGTATAATTTGTTGAATATGCGAATAAAATTGGTCGGCCACTAAAACATATTCTCATTGATTATTTTTTTCTCAGCCGGAATTACGGTGATATTCAAAGTTACTGTGATTGGCTGTCGCACCTTATATATTGTTTTTCAATTTGTGTTTATGTCTGAAAAAGGCTGCAAGGAAAGTAGCAGAATTTAGTCGGTTTTTATTTATCTTCATTAAAGTTTTGCATGATTAATGGGAATAGCAATACCCAAAAATATACCAACTGTAAATGTTTAGGTACTGCTATTCCCATTTGGATACGGTAATCTTTCCATTTTGAGTACTGAAATTTTAATGTTCATTGAACCTAAAAAAATTCCGCATGTAAACTTTTCCAACTTAACTGAACCGTTTTTCTTAAGAGCATAGCTTGGAAATCTTTTCTTACGTAGATGGCTTTCTACCAATGTGTTTTATACTTATGATCTTTAATTACATGTGATGTGATGAAAAGTTGTTTAAAATGCGCTTTTCAAAATTGAAGGTCTTTAGAAGTACATAAGAGGAGGCTAGATGGCGATGTTTGATACTGCTCCAAATACAGATAAACTGTAGGTCAAATATAGTCACTTTTGGGGTTTCAGTTATCACTTCTACATTACAGATTTTTCCTTGTCATCAGGGGCAGATTAAAAGCCAAGCGCAGTAGATGCGCGCCAGGTGCCCCGAGATCAAAGACGGCTACGAAATGAAGATTTTTTAAAAAATTATCTCATTTTTAACGTTCATGTTTAGAATGCTTAAATATTTAATATTAAATGTATTCTTTATGAGAGTGTGGTTCATGAAATGATGAGAAGAAAGTAATAGTTATTTATTTAACAGCAATGTATAAAATAATTTTGCTAAAAAGTACCACTTGCGTTTTCTGTCACGTTCTTTCGATAATATTTATGGGCGTGTATTTAAAGGACAAAATAAAACTGCTGAATTCAAGAAGTGCTCTCCCTGTGATGTAGTGCAGAATATTAAGAAAGGAATACCTGTTCAGATATCGTTCGTACCTGGAATCAAAACTATGATACCTATCCTAAGATAATATTCAACCAAGTTGAAAACGGGACTTTAGCATATATAAACTAAATTTACCAAAAGAATGAAAATAAGAGCTGAATGATTTTTTTGCATATAATTGTACTAACGAAATTCATATTAATTTCTCGTTGATTACATAAGCTATGATGCAATAATATCTGTTATATTTCTTAAAATATATCCGAAAACGATTTTCAAAAATTCATGAATAAATAAAATTTCAAAAAAATTAAACTTTGAAATTTGACAAGCACCTATATAATAATTATCCACGCATGGCGGTAACGCTCACATGGTGTGGTTTGGCTACGTGCCAAAGAAATTAAAACAAGACAGTCTGTCTACAAATTAGCATACACTTTGGGATACTCGATTGATTCTGTTACGATTTAATATCAATGCCAGAATTAATTTATTCTCCTAATATAATCTTTTAGCATTTTTTTGTTTATTTTGTGTTGCTTTTTTCCTCTGAGTGTTGGGAAACACTGAATCGTTTCGCTAAATTATAAGACCTTCAAAGTATTCAACGGACATTATTGCTATTTTTTAGACGAGTTTAGCAGCTTCCTTTCTTTTCCTTTTATGTTGATTCATCCACGCCGAACTCATTTAATATTAAATAGAAGTAATACTAGATTCAATTTATTTTCCCACTGTTAGGAGATCTTTTCGTTGAATTATGATGTATCGGTCGCTTATTTTCTTTTTATTTAATTCGTGCACGCATAACTATTTAGAATACTTTAGTTTCTGTTTAAAGGGTTCTTTCTTTTTCGTACATAATTTTGGAATTGAATTTATATATAATTTATATTTAATATTTTTGCCTTAACTGTTCCTATACTGAAAGTTTTACATTCATCAGTTCATCATTTTTTTTTAATTTTGTATTTGGTAATGCATTTTTTTCTGTTAGTGAATTTTGCATTATTTTTACTCTGACAAAACGAAAGCAATTTTTAAAAAAGTTATTAACAAAACGAAAGTGAGTGTCAGTTGATTCATGAGTTCTGTTTTTCATGTTTTTTTTATTCTTAAGCACTCTAGCAATCTGTATGAGATTTCCTTCAACAACTTTCATTACTAAATCTGTGACAATCAGATCTGAGATATTGTTGGAAAGCTAATATCCCGTCTTAGACGAGCACATTTTTTTAAATGCATTTATTTAAATGTTGGAAAATATTGGCTCTTTCCTACGCTTGTAATGCTGTAATATAAAATATGTCTGCTGAAATTCCTTGCATTATTTCTTTTGTTATATTTCTCTAGATATTGCATTTGTAGGCACTATTATTTCTTCTTAAAATGATGCAAGAGGTAGAAAAACTGTTTCAAATTGTATTAAATTACATATTTCATCTATTTAACTCTAAGTAGGAATCTTGTTAGAAATAAAGGGAAATAAATGATGTGAAAATCTGAGTCCATTATGAGGATGTGATAACATCAAATATTTACGATGTTTTATTTTATTATTAATATAACTCTCATCTTCTAAAGCATTCTTATGTTAAAGTATGGAATGTCGTAGTGAAGTGAAAAGTGTAGGAAAATATTAAGTAGAAAATACAACAACAGTATTTATATTGATCTTCATTTTTTTATTCTAAATTTTTGTTTCTTGCACTAATTTTCCACTTTCTATCAAAGGATTGATCTCAAATAATATTTTTCATCACTAAAACAAGAAAATGTGTAGTAGTATTACATCATTAGGACTTGTGCGGAGAAAGACTCGAACATGCAAATAAAGAAAAGTTATAAAAGATAATTCTTATAATAAGTGTTCTCTCTGTGATATTCTAAATAAATGAAACAAAGAAAGTTTCAGATAATAAACAGAATAAACTAAATACTCTTATCTACATAGCTAACAATGAAAAATGAGATTTTGAATTCTTAGATCGTACTTTTTTTGTTCGCATTTAGCCACAAAAAATGAACATCATTAATTTTCCAAGACTAGGAGAGAAGACTTTAGAAGATTTTCCCAGATTTGTTTTCTTTATTTTCCATATCTTTTCTTCCATTTATTATATATTTTTGGTAATGCCATTAATGAAATATTCCCCTTCACGCTTGTATCCGATTGTAGAAGAAAACAATTACATAGTTGCTGGCCGCAGTTTGTTATTTTACTTGCAATAATAAAATATGAAGATGTTGTCGCTGCAGAATTAAATTCAATATCTATAAAATAATCATCTTTCATTTCTCTCAACAAGGATTTACAAACTAAATACAAATTTTACGTTCCTCTTCCTCATTTTATTGCTGAAAATCTTATTGAATTTTTCCTTTGAAATTAGATTGCCTGGATTGTATTCTATCAAACAATACATCCAAGAATTAGCAGCTACTTTTGTTTGGGTTCTTCTGTGAAGGTTTCTCTTTATTACCTTGATGGATGTTTATAGAAATCAAATTTGTTAGAATTAGTTCACTATCATCAACTTAAGCTGGAAAGAAAATTGAAGAAATTATGAACGAAGAATTTGTTGAGAACATAAGCAAGATAAGAGTTGATATAACATGAACTATCTGAATAACGAACAAAAGGAAAAATAGCAAGTGCTTAAAATTTTCATAATATTAAAAGAACGAAAGTTTATTTCTCCATATTAAATTTCACTATGATTGACCTTACTTCATTTTTACTTATTATATAAAAAAACTACTTGCTCTTTCAGAAAATGTTTGTTTTATTCTTTGGCATATATTTACATGTTAGACAAAATTATGTTGATAAATTCAGAAAAATATTGAACTAATTTTTAATTCAATTTCATCAACATCTATAAAGATATTTATTAATATGTAAAATACATATAATCCAATTAAACATGTCTTTTGACAAGGAAAGCTTCAAATCTTTTGAAAGTTATAACATTTGAAAAAAAATTCAATAAAACTCCATCTAAACATTGATCAATGATGTCGAGCAACATGATCTAAAAATACTGGATGGGTAGAAAAGTCACAGGCAATTCAAAATATCATAAGAAAATCGAAATATGTTTAGAATGAAAACTGGCAGGAAGGGTAAACAATCAATACACATGGGGTCTTGTACGCCTTGAAAAAAGGAGTTAGTAAAAGAAATTTATACGTTTTTGTGAGCATGAAAAACGACAACGTTGAAAATACGAAAACTAGACTATTACTAACCGGCATGTCTATAAGTATTCAGTTGTATAATTTCTCATCGGAAATATCGCGTCGCGAAAGTAAAAGAAATGTCGAGTCCACCCGGCAAAGAATTTTTAGTGAAACTTTTATATTCTAATCATGAATCAGCACCTCATACTGCTTGCCTTCTGAAAATTTCGCAACTGATTATGACATCTAGAAAGGATAACATTTAAAGGGGCCTTGTTAAGCGATTTGAGACTTAAACTGACAAGATGTAGGATCTTGCGTCTAACCGAAGACCAATCTTCAGAGAATCTTGTTCTTATCTTATAGTATCCAAAATGGCACAATAGTTCCTGAAACATCTACAGGGGCCAATAGCGCGCGTGGCGCAGCAACCCATTTGGACTTACTAGCAACCACAGTGAGGTTGCTGGTAAGTCCAAGAGCCTAATAGACAGGTAAGTCTTTATAGAATCCTAGATCTGTATTCATAAAAATTGCAAAAATGCTATGAACTTTTACCTGCTAATAACATAAAAAAGGAAGCCTCCATAACTCAAGGTTTGTCCAAAATTACACAAAAACCGAAATGTCTGTCAACATCTTCTGTGTGGATGAAGGTCATTTTTCGCTGCTAGAAGCATGTACCACCAAGATTCACGAGATCTTTGATTTTAAGTTTTTTAAAAGAGAGTTCACCGCAAATGTTGTCCAAATTTCAATCAATTCTCTACAATGAAAACTTTTGCCTGCGGAGTTATTTGATGTCAATGTGTATTCCTTGTGGTTGAGACCTTGATGAACTGATAATGATTCGATTAATATTGTTGGCAATGTCATTCATTTTGCTAAGCATTTTCTGATATCAGTACCATCAACTGGTGAGATTTTGTAATTATTGATATCCTTTTTATGTCAAAAATAAGTTTTCCATATGTTTAGAATGTTACCAAGCAGATATATTCAATTCAATGGTTTTTGACTTTCTTTATGACTTTTTTAAATGTTTACAGACTTTGTTAGAACGGTATTATTCAAAAGAGAATGGTCTAGCAATTTTCTTTGTTAGTCCAAAATATAACTACAAGAAGAATACTGGGTGGTCAATGATATAGTGGGTAAAAGAACGATACGCTACAGTTTTTCACGTAAAAATATCTAGGACTAAAATCGCATGACAGTTGATAACATGGATTAAAAAAGTATTTAGGCTTAATATTATAGTTTTTTATTTTTTAATTATTTATATTGTTCTAGCCACTTACTTTTTCGCATATGCATGCTATGTTACCTATGTCGCATATGCTACCTATGATAGAGCATGCGATATCTTAACTTTAAAAGTTTTCGCTTACAACTTAAGTTACAACTGAAAGTTCAGTAATTATAATTTTTAAATATACCTTTTATTATCTCATTAGAGCTGAGAATATTAAACTGTATATACAGGATGTCCACTGAAGTCCTCCTACCCCACATTATCTTGAGAACGGCGACAACTATTGCCACAAACCTGGTGTCTAGGTATAGTAAAGTAACCATGCGCTACATGGTGAGATCGGTTATAGAACCACTTGGAGGCAAACAACGGAGTTATCGTTTCTATCTTGAAAAAGGTAGAAGGTATGGGAAAGAAGTCAATTACAAAATTATAGAGCGCCATCGATTTAGTACGAAGACGTTTTGTCCTTCGTAAGAAGCGTTCTGTTCTTCGTATTTAGGGGACTTGGCACCCCAAAATTGTTTTTCTTCAATTTTGATCAAACTAATTTAATTTTGTAGTAGATAGATGTAAACTGTTCAGAAACTTAAATTTCTAAATTTTTTTCGTTTTAAAAAGTCACAAATCTAAAATTTTTAATTTTTTTTAAAAAATTAAGCCTCTTTAAAAAATGCTTCTTCTCATACAATTTTTAAATTTTTTCCCCAAATATTTTTGAAAGGGGCATCTCAATGTACTTAACAGAAACAGGGATCGGATTTTTGATATCTATATTAGTTTCTGAGAAAAAAAAATCACAATTCTGTAAAAAGTTTTGGAAAATATCAGAATTTTTTACTTTCTACATTTAAAAAAAATTTCTAATCAAAATTTTTACAAATCCATCCCTAATTCTCTTCAGCATGCATTTGCGAGTGAATAGAAAAAAATTCAAGTAATTAGAATGAAAAGCATTTTGTAGCACTTTTAGCATTTCGTAGCACACAAAAGTTTGGAAAAAAGCAAACTGAGAAAAAAAGCTTTAATGATTTCACCACAATAAAGTTGTAATAAAAACAACTTATATCAAGCTAGCTTTTTTTAGAGCAATAACCTGACGTTTAGAAGTCCTAAGGTATCAATTTTATAAATATATATCATTACTATAATTATTAATTAGCATCATCATTTAAAGGGGTAATTAGAATTTTTTTTAAAAAAAATGAGAAAAATTTCCCTTTTTTTCAGATTTTTTTAGTCAAAATATTTAATAAATGATCTGCAGTACTATTTATCAAATATCTATTATAACAGAGCAAAAATTTAAAACCATTTTATTGACAGTGAGAAATTCAAACAAAAAGAGAAGCGAAAGCAGTGCAACTGATGATGATGATGATGTGCTGAATAGAAAGAAGCGAAAGCAGTAATACAGCAAACAAACAGAGAATAATCCGTTACTATTTGAAACAACTATCTTGAATTGCTTTCATGGAAAAAGGTGGCTTTACAACTTGCACGTGAAATATGCATGATTTAAACATTGGAGTGGATGTAGAATCGTAGACACTGCGTTTGTGGCAATAGTTGTCGCCGTTGTCAAGTTAATGTGGTATAAAAGGACTTTAGTGGACAGCCTGTATAAGGATCATTATTCCTGTTATAATATTGATACACAGATTTATTTTATAGACTCGTGAACTCTTATTCTAAACGGTTCGATCTAGAAATACAAAATTGAGAATTCAGTGCTTAAAAGTTTTATAATAATAATAATATGGAATTTTTACACAGCGTAGAAATAAAGTAGTATGCATCTTGGTCGATATTGGTTTTACTTCTCTAGATTTAAAACTATCATTTTCATGAGTTTTTGATAACTTGACCAATAGCAAGGTTTTACGGAAATATAGCTAAAGATGACAAGGATAAAAAAAACTCCCATAAGAACAAATATCTTGTCCATTGAAATATTTCTATTTACTTTTAAGAATTTAATTATTTCTGCATATACAAGTGCATAATTTCGTGCTACTTCATAATACCACATGTATTAAAATTATTTCTTGAATAAAATTTTAAAATCCTATATATCCTTTCTTTTGTCAGTATTTTCTCAGATTTCTTTTCTCAACTAATACAAAGCAGTCAGCGATTAATAATGCATGAGTGGAGAGGATTTCTTACTGACTTCTGACACAGCAAATTCGGTTTACGCTAAAGCACAATGTTTGATTTAAGTTTAAGTTCAAAGAGAAATTAAAGCTTAGACATTGAGGCTTCATGGGTGTGCAGCCCACTCACACATTACCATGTTCAAAGCTAACCTGTATATATCACATAATTTAAATTCACTTCTTCCAAATGTATTTATTCATATGCAACTCTTTGTTGCCATTTTAAGTGTCAATGAATCTAACAAGTCGACTGCATCTTGAAGTCAAATATTGTGTGCAAAGAGGTACTCTATATTGAAAATCGGTTCATATCAATAATCTGTCTTTGAGAGTTTGCGTATAAATTCGCTGAATGTTTAACTAAACAATCCAAGAAAAGACTAAATCATTTTTTGGGGTGGAAGGAGGAGGGGAAATTTGAACGTATCAAAGCGTCGCAAAAGTTCTCTTCTAGCTATGGTTTTCTCGTTAACATGAGAGAAATTATGAGAGAAAAGTGTTCGGAACCTTCCCTCCAAAACCTGAGAAACGAGATACAAAGGCCATATTCGTATTTCAGAGCTGGCGATCTCATTTATGCATGTATAAAATATTTTACTTCTTCATAAATGCTTTAAAATATCTACTACTTTAAAAAGTTTTAGCAATCAATGCATCTAGACGCAGAAAGGTGTAGAATGTAATATTTTTCTGCATATACGAAAGTGAAAAAGAAAGAAGATCCGATCGATTTCATAGTAAGTTATTTTTTTTTGGAATTTTGAAGGGCAAAAGAGACCCAAGTGAGTAATGAAGCCTGAAACGATCATCACTGGAACTCATACATGGAAAAGGTTGGCAGTTTTCGTACGTAAGGAAGTGCACGTTGTTTTAAGAATTTTATTTTGATGAAATGTTGCGAGACAGGAAAAAATGGTGATGTGTATTAAATTGATAAGCAAATCACCCAAGAAGGTTTCTTTAAATATTTTTCAATACAACAATAAACAATGTTTATATGACAATCTTTCCTATTTTTAGCCTTAGTCTTTTCTTACATTACTTGATATCAAAATTTTTTCTTTTACATTTGAAACTGAAAAACAGTTAGAACATGCAGAAACAATATGTAAAGTATGGCCACGAGATAAACTGATCCTGTTAAAATGAATATTTGAACAAAGTAATTGAAAAAAAGATGAGAAATCTAAAATAAAATTCGCGGCAATTTTATGGATAGAAAAACGTAAAAATTAAAGAGTAGTAACTTTAAAAATCTCGCATATAATAGGAAACGAAACCATTTCAATACCTTGGTTTATTTTGAAACTTATTATTTGCTTAAGTTTGCACTATTTCCGCATTGCATAGTAGAAAAATGAAGAATAATTTTACAAGTTCTCTTTATTTACGAATCAATTAATACATAGCCTGTTCTAAATAAAATTTTTAAAAAAATTGTCTATGTGCGCAAACAAAGCACGAAATATGTATCGGTGCGGGGAAAATCCTAAGATATATTTATATCCAAAAGGCATAGGAAAACATTGGTTTATACCGAATAAACCATACACGAGTGGATATAAATTTCAAAATCATTAATGATGGAAGTTCTTCAATTTTGGGGAGGTTAAGGAAGTCCATTATGAAGAGTATTGGAGGCTCTTTAGATAAATAAAATGTAGTGAATCTCTTATATTTAAGCAGCATTTGAGACGCTAGTGGAAGTTGAATTAGTAGAGGATGCCCCACTGCCTGATATTCCAAATAGCTGAACATAACTTAGTTTGACCTTTCTTCTTCGGAACATAATTAAAAAATTGTGTGTGTGTGTGTAGCTCAAAATGTTGTTATTTGAGATGGTCTAAAATACGCAAGGGGTTAATTTAATACTGCTAATAGGCAAGAAATCGATATGTAGACAACAGCCTCTAATGGTTCTCTTATTTAGCTGGAACAGCCTTCAAAGAAACTTTAGTAGCTGCCGTCTTTAGTGCGGCTGAAATTTTTAGCTATCCATGTGCTGTTTTCTCAGTGTAAGACATTAAAGTTACAAATTTTCCTTTCGTGTATTTGAAAATTTGATACATGAACAATGCCGAGAATTAAAAGAAACGGGATGGTTAAGGAAACACTAATTTTCAATGTTCTTAAAAATGAAAGAAACTTATTGAGATTTACCCTTAGTGGGTGGGCCTGGCGTACAGAGTAAGCCAGTGAGTTATTTCTTGCTGTGAATTTTTGATTGTTCCTCCCTGAGCCCTCTCCCTCCCTCTAACCTAATAGGATCATCGCTCGAGTACAATTCGTCTAGTCCAGGGGTCGGCAACCTATTGAAACAGAAGAGCCAAAAGTTATAATTTACAAAATTTCCCAGTTTTTAAAGAGCCACTAAAAATTTTCATTTCAATATTATAGTATTTGCTTATATATATTTGATTTTTGATTTAAAATAAACGGCTTTAAATACGGAATAATATTTATTCATATAAAAACACAAATATAGATAGTTACATCAATGGGAGCATTGGCTTTGCATGCCTTTTGAAAGTTTGATTAAATCTGGCTTATAACTTGTTGTTTCAAGTTTCAAGCATTACTCTAGATTTTTATTTGTTTGTTGACTTCTAACTTTACTTTTTATTATATTCATGCAAGAGAACGCTTGCTCGCACGAATATGTCGACCCGAAGATCGTCAGCACTCCATATGCCAACTTTTGCACCTCACTGTAGCATTCTGGAAGACTATTCCATGAGCCGAATATGAGGGCTTCAACTCACGGAATTTCTTTTAGAGCTGACCACTTGTGCTGCGCGATGTGCAGGCATTTCTGGACCTCCAACTCTTCCAACTTGCTCCTGAGTTCTGTGAACTTGCCACTCCACGAGTCTTTGGTTTTCAAATCCAGCAATTGCATTTGAAGCGATCCAGCATCAATTCCAAATGGCTCAATGTTGATCTCATTTGTATTTGTGTTGAGAGGATTTACTATGAATGCGAGAGTACTTATGTTTGTTTTGAATTGCTCGAATCTCTCAGCGAATCCATCCTTCATGTTTTTAAAGTTATGCTGAAGTAATTCGTGTCAATAGTTGCATTGGTCTCATCGCGATATTGCTTCAGATTTTTAAAATGTAATTTATTGCTTTCCGTGTCTTCAACAAAAAGAAGTAATTTTTTTCGAAACAAACTACTTCTTCAAGCAAGGCGTAGGCTGGGTTGCACTATCCTTGCAGTTTTAGATTTAGTTTATTTAGTTTCATTGTATCTACCATGAAGTTGAATTTTTGCAGCCATTTGTCTTCTTCCAATTCAGGATGGTCAATGCTTTTTTCATTGCGGAATGTTTTTATTTCACTCAAGCACAAAGCAAAACGCTGCAATACGTTACCTCTGGAAAGCCATCGCACTTTATTGTGCAGAAGAAGGTCAGAAAACTGGCTATCTATTTCTACAAGGAAATCTTTAAACTGGCGATGGCAGAGCGCTTTTGCCAAGATGCTGTTAATAATCTTAATTACCAAGTTCATGACCTCAACTATTTCGGCCGGAAATGTTTGGGCACAAAGCGCTTCTTGATGAATTATGCAGTGAAACGTTAGAATTTCATGGTTTATTTTTTTTCTGAAGAATTGATGTTACCCCTTTATGTATTCCTGTCATACTTCTGGCTCCATCAGTTTCTATAGAAACGATTTTATTTATATCGATCCCATTATCTTCCAGGCATTTTTGCACAGCATTTGCTATATCTTCTCCACGAGTTTGACCTGAGAGCGGTAGCAATCCTAGCAGTTCTTCTTTTGGACCTTGGGACGAAATATACCAGACGAAAAGGGTACCTTGTGCCGTGTCTTTTATGTCACAAGACTCATATATAGCAAGTGATAAGGAAGAAGCCAGTTGAATGTCTTCCACTTGCATATGCGTTACATATGAAGACATTTTAGCAGTTCTATCTTGTTCTGTTTTAGCAGATAATGGCAAATATTTCATTTTTTTCATGATTTCTGGTTTGTTTTCAAAATCACGAAACAGTTATTCAGGTGCACCTTTAAAACAATCTTTGACGTACTCACCATCTGTGAATGGTTTTCCTCTTTTTGCAATTTCTAATGATACTGCAAAGCTTGCCAGATTTACATTATCGGAAGATTGTGCCCAGTTATTTAGCATAGAACTTGACTGTTGTTTTTTTTGGAGCTCTTCAACAGCTTTTTTTCGTGCGTCACCGGTTGGATATTTACCAGCAAACTGGATATGTTTTGTAGTGAAGTGTCTCTCAAAATTTTACTTTTTATTGTGTGCGAGTTTTTCGTGGCAAATGAGACAAATCGGAAGGCCATCTGTGTTGCATATGAATGCAGACGACTCCGTCCAATCCTCATTGAATTCTCGGTTTTATTCTTCAGTTCTTCTCTTTTTTTCACCAGATGCCATGCAGACGGGGGAGCTGAAAAAATGATTTTTAAAAATTTTACTTAGCTATCTAAAACGGCAAACAATTTATTTACCATTATTACTTCGTTAACACGATCCTCAGATATGTAATCCAATTCTGGTACTGATTTTATTATATTATACGCGTACATACCTTTGAGAAGATAATTCGCTTCTAAATCGAATTCTTCTTGAAACAACAAGCGAATAAACACGCAAAAAACGCAAGCAATTAAATTAACAAACATGCAACGTAACGTCGACCGCGTTATCCGAGGATGGCTGACTGACAACACGTCTAGAGTCTGTCTAGACTCCAGACGGTGGGTGTTTGGGTGAGACGGAGATGGAATGCAATTGGCTGAAAGATAAACATGGTCACGGAGTCTCATCTCTAAGAACAAAACAAAAGTTCAAGTTTATCTCATTACGGTCATGTTAAGCGTAGCGATTTTTAATTAACGATTATGAAAATAGAAGTTTTTGAGAAATTAGGTACTTAAAAATATATTTTCTTATTTTTTAAGGGTTTTTATAATAAATTATTAATTTTTTCGTATGGAACTGGAGAGCCGCAACTTTACTTTAAAAGAGCCGCAGGTTGCCGACCCCTGGTCTAGTCGATCCATTCAGTCTGACTTCTGTCGTCCAATCTAAGCATTTTGTTGTCAGGTCGGAGAACTCAGTCAAGAACCAGAAACTTGGGCACGACCAACAGATTCGAAGACAAAGATACGGCGGACACACGCAGAAAAACTAATAAGTTAACTTAAGTGAGAGGATTTCTCGACTCTTTCAATGAAAACTGCCACAAATTTTATATATCTAGTGACCAACTCACGATCTTGATACCAAAACTTGGGAATTATTGGGAAAAATTGTGAGCCCTTTCGTGGAAGATGCTCATTTATTCAACATATTTGTCTTCTTTTTCTATTTTATCTGTCATTCTTTTTCTCTATTTCTCTTTATTATGATTCCTGAATAAATCATAGTAATACACTGAGAGAAATGGGTAGAAATATGAAGCAGAGTGGAAAAAACGACCTGGCGTACCCTATACGATGCCCCTCCCAAATTGCGGCATACGCTTGTCCCTCCCACAAAAGGTTAAAGCAAATTACTAGTAAAGACATCACGAAAATCAGACAAACTGTGAGATTTTCTACCCACGCTTGACTGAAAATTAATCATCTCAATAAGCTATTTCTCGAGAGGATTATCTTAAAAACAGACATCACTGTTATTCAATATTTAAGAAATACAGCATTTTCTTTTCAATACTTTTTTACTTTTAAGTAACTACCTATTTGTTCATGGACCGATCTTTAATGTTCATCTTTTGTGTATTATTCTGTATATCTCCTAAGGAAATCATTGTAAATTGCACTCTAAGATTATCTTCGGTTACAGAAGACTGCAAATATGTGTGAAAGTATATATAGCTAATTTATTACAAGATGAGAAATGAGGGTCATCATAATCAATATATTATTCATGTCAGATTGTATAGAAATGTTTGTATTTAAAAATAATATTAAATTCTAATGGCTTAGTATCAAAAATATGAAAATAATCCATTAATCCAAAAAAGACGTGTACATATAAAATTCTGTGAACAGATAAAAAAAGAAATATTGCAGGGAACCACAATAAAGAAACGTGAAGCCTAAAAACATATTTGTATGCAAAAGTAGACTGGATTAGTACATTAATTCAAAAACAATTTGAGATAAAAGCAAGATAAATAAGAGATGGAAGAAGAAACAAAAAGTTGTTGGATGTAGACAGGGAACGGGAAAGAATAAGAATGTGGTAATGCATTCATGTTTGATATAATATATTTTGTAGATGGATAAAAGAACCCATTTTGTCGATGGTAAAATCTAAGGTCTCATTTTTCAACTGAAAGTATGTCTACACACCGAAGAAGCATCTCTGGCCCATTTACATTGAAAGCAACTGCTTGAAATGAACTTTCAAAATAAACTGTGTATTTGTTTATTGAACAAAGCAACAATCAATATGTTACAGAATCACATCAAACCATAAATGAGACTTAGAGAGGATTTTTATATTTTCTAAGATGTAAGCCGTGAAAGGCCTTTATTTCTGTAAAAAATACTTCACAGATGTAGACTCATCTTCAGTTAAAAGACATCATCAGTAATTTTAACGACTCAAATTCTCTTGCTGGATCTCTACTTGCAAATAAAGCTATTTTCAAAGGAAATAAAATTTTGGAATTTGGCCAACATCATAAGAGC